>UPTC01000486.1:8026-36696 GCA_900537255.1 Acanthocheilonema viteae
TTGTTATTGTTTTATTGTTATTGTTTTATTGTTATTGTTTTATTGTTATTGTTTTATTGTTATTGTTTTATTGTTATTGTTTTAATGTTATTTTTTTGTTATTAATGTTTTGTTGTTATTGTTATTGTTTTGTTATTGTTGTTGTTTGGCTGGTTTAGGCAACATTTTGCCTTCTCGATTTATTTATTTATTTTAACTGTCAAATAGATACACATTATTATGGTTATTGTTGCTAAGAATTGGGTAAATTTCTAAAAGTTTTCATTTTTCTTCCTTCTTTTGTTAACTTTAATGGAATTTGAAAAAGATTTAACCCAAATCTTGAAAGAAGCAGTCTGAAGTTCTTTTTTCATCGCTTTTGATTTTACGTTGTAAGGTGTAGCGCGCAATGCAATAAGCTTCATCTCACTCATATTATTATCTTTTTCTCCAACATGAAATTTGTCTATGACTGTGAACACTTTGCAGAGATTTTAATTCTCTTTTTCTTTTGAAAAGAACGAAATGAAAAAAAAAAGTGTATTTTTTAGTCAATGATTATCATTGGTGGTAGGAATAACCATTGATCATTTCTTGTTTCTAAGGATAATGAATTAAAGCGAAAGGTTATGGTAACTTGCTGTGATCGTTGTACTGTGATGTATGTGTCCTCTTACAAAAATATGTCATCTTCATTTTCCAATATTTCAATCATTTTTTTTTTTTAAATTTTTTGGAGTTAAATATGAATTCGTTGCTGTTTCTGATAAATCGTCTCACCAAAATGAGATAGTATGTTTAGGTTCAAGTATACAAGGCTTATGATTTAACAAATTGCTTTTTTTTTTTTCATGCTTCAGGTTAAATTGTCTAAACAAGTCTTACTTCTTTGCAAGCAAACAAAATGGGAAAAAGTTTTCATCATCTCTTTTCTACCAATCTATCCGAGAAAAAAGAAGTGTTAATTGATGTTTCCATATGAATTTTTAACTTCCAAATAAATTTGATTGCGTTAAATAGCTGTGATAAGTTCGTTCTAGTCAAATTTTATTTTCTCGTTTATAGTTTTTTTTTTCTTTGCCACTGCATGATTTCAAACATTATTAATTTTTTTTTTTTACAAACTTGTTAACGTGTTAATTTTTATTTAAATTTGTCCCAAAATTTTTATGATGCTTATGGTCATAATTTTTATTTGGAGAGGAGGAAGAGAGAGCCTGATGATATTCCAGCTAAGTTTCTTATTCCCGAAAAATTAGCATCTGATTTTTGACCACTTTTTGTCCTGATAATTAAGAATATCGAAATTACGGTCATGATGCCTGCGTGGCATACATCATGTATGTGAAGAAGTAAATTGAAGAACAGCTGTGGTTGACATTGAGTATTTTGAAGTTATTTAATCTTGGCTTAACTGCTTAGTTGCTATTGGTGAATTTATTCTTCCCTTAACATTTTCTAACTTTCAGAAAGTTTTTTTTTTTTTTTTTTCACAATGAATCAAATTTAGCATTCGGAAATAAGACTATTTTCGTTTTTTAGAACGAAAAAAATGCTCTCAAATATAGCAAAATTGGAAAACGATGAATTGTTCAGTAATCAGCATGATTTACAGATACATAAATATATTTTTTTATAATTTGTTAGTGGGAAGCGAATGAATTATGGAGATGATACGGATGACATCATCTGATTTGTTTTATAAAATTAACAAGAATCTGTTTTATTAACAGGGTATGATTATTATGGATGAGAATCGAGATTTCATAGCATTTTATTTGCAAGATACAAAACAAAGGAAAATTTTATTGATACAAAATAAATATTGTGCTATAAATTGGACTTATGATGGAAACAGGAATTAAATTTTTTTATCTTCCTCGTAAAATTTGATTCAGTTGGTTCACTAACTGATGGTTCTTAGATGATCTCATTAAGATATTGGAATGCATTTATCTTCTAGGTATTATTCAAAGCTTCAAAGTGCATCGGAAAATGTAATATAATACTTACTTAACTGTGCAGAAAGAAAATGAGAGAATACAATGAAAAAATTAATGCTGTGAAAGTTGCAAATATGGAAACAATCAATATGATTGTTAGCTTTCACTGTTTAAAAAAAAAGAAAAATTGCATTGTTCTTAAAAGTTTTTTCAGTTCCATTTTTCCCTATCTTTTTCCAATTTCTTATGAAGAAGTTCAATTTTGAAATGTGTTTTCAAATATGAATGAAATATATGAATCATAATTCACAAATTGAATTCAAAATTTTGACCTAATTTCTTTTTTTTTAATGTTCATGTAGAAAAGGTAACATACGGATAGGCAAAGAGATAGACCATTATTCATAATGAACTACTATTCCAATTTCAATTTCATGAAATTGTTGATAATTGAAATCTTGAATTTTTTTTCCACTTTGGGCATACCGAATAATTTTCATACCATATTGCAGTCCGAATAATACGTATCATACTATGCATATGATAAATAACAATGTTTTCGGGATTATCATCAAATTACTTGCGTTTAAATATAGTAATAATGTGACATAATGAATTTACAGCATAATGAAGAGTAAAAAATAAAATAAATTATGCTTGAACGATTGAATTTATAAATTGTGATAATGATAAAAAAAATGATACATTTTTTTTTCTAGCCATCAAATAAGTATTGTTTTTTTTTTTTATTTTGTAATCATTACAAACGATAGCAAATGAAATTTTCCATTTAGTAATTCAAGAAAAAAGAAAAAAACCTTACTGTATTATCCAAAAACTCTCTTTAACTTATTTTACAGTATTATGATAAATATCCATAAAATATATGAAAAATAAAGTTAGTTTGATAATTTTTTAACAGTAAAACTAAGAATTGGTCCAACTAGGATTACTTATTAGAAATCTTTTTTATTCATTATCAACTAGCAATGTAATTGTCATAAGTTGGAGGAAAAATTAGACTGAGAAGAAATAAGAGAGTTAGAGTTTGAGAGTAAAAAGAAAAGATGGTTTTAAAATTTGATAATTTTTCGATAAATGCAGGCTATCTTTCTGTTATTGCTGTGCCGGTGATGGAAGATGACTGGTTGACATAAAAGGTCATTCCTCTGTTTCTTGCGCTTTTGTCGATTAAATATGAGAATTGGAAAATTGTTAGTGCTCATTCAGCTCGACATAAAATTTGTAGGAAATTTGATGATGTTATTATTATTGTTATTATTGAAGATGAAAATGTGTAGTTTTGTAAGGGAAATTTTAATGTACTTCATTGTTTGATTTACCACTCGTACAAACAAATATGAATTGATTTTTCGATATCTTCCATTTTGTCAGGTCATCTAATATGAACCTACCTTAGTGTATATCTTTGTTAAAAATACTAAAGGATAAGATTAAAGTTGACTATTATTTGAGAAAGATAAGTGATAGATTCTTGCTTAAACGAGGAAAATTATTTAGTGGGAATCTTCTATTCTTCCTACCATCTTGCTTTATGGCATTTACAGTATGAAAGTTGCATGTATATTTGATGCTAAAAGATCAATCCTTTAAGAAAAATGCTTAAATATGTGTTACAGATCAGTGGCAGCAAATTCAAAAGTTTTGATTCATTTTTAAAAGAATTCATCTCCTGGATTTAGCACAATCATGAAAAATACCTTAGGATAATCTTTAATTTTTGATCCAAAATTTTGAAATTTATTGTAATGCTTTTCAGAATTACTAAAAAAAAAAGGCAACTAAAATGTGAATAATGAATTAAGGGGAGGAAGCTGTGTTCGAAATATGGTAAATGCAATAAAGATTATGCAACATTTCTGGTTATCAACCTTTGACCGAGATTGATTGTTACAAGATATCATTAAATATTAAATGAAAAGATGTAAAGATTATATCATCCACCTTTTCTTCACTTCTCTATATTCGCTAATTTTTTCTTCTAATCCATATATGATATTTATACTTTCAAAAAAAAAAAAAACCAAAGATCAAACTGACAATTGATAATTCAGCAAATAGTTTATGCTACTTTGCTAATGTTTCCATGATAATGTTATAAATTAATGAGAAAGCTATCTTCAGATGATCTGACACTATTTGGTTGCTAGCTTGGCTTATGATTGCTTCATGTTGATTTCACGGCCAACAATATAAAGATTGCGTACAGATGGCTGTATTTATGTATGTAGGCGTGTATATATGAATGGGTGGGTCTACGTGTTATAATACTATACACACACATATACACACACATACATGAACACATACACACACATACACAAACGATGTGGTATTTAGATGAAAGCTATCAAATAGTTCAAGCCTAGTTACCTTACATGAAATATTTTTTATTGCAAGCAAAATTTTTTTTTTTTCAATCTACTAGCTGCTATCAAATTTTATGCAACTTTTCGGGACTCATTTCACTCTTACCTACATGTTATATTTGAGTGATTGAACTTTCTTGAATTGGTAGTGTATTGTTATTTGATTGGCCTTACATTTGTTGCCCAAAAAATTCAAATTATAGCACTAGACAAATTAATATTCGTTGATTGAAGATTTCATCTTTTCCTTAAATTCATATTGAGAAGAGGGTTTGGGACAAGTAATGCTAAAAATATATAGAATCTTTTCCTGAGCAATGTTCAATCACAATCTCTGGAAATATGTCACTCTTTCGGATTATTTTTGACCGGATTATTGTGATTGATCATTTGAGATTAATTGAGTTGCAAAAGCTGGCCACCGTTAAATCTCGTTCCTTATTTACTTTCTTGGTTTATTTTGTTTTGCTTCATAATTTATCCGTAACAGTAGCTGGTTTTAAGATACTTTGTGTCTGAAAATTTGCTCTTATGCTATTCTGCTAAAGAGTAGAAGACGTCCGGTTAGTTTTTATTGTTAATCAGCGGTAGTTTGATATGGTTTGTCGTTAGATGGTGTTTGATAAGCCTTATCATTTTGTCGATTGCTGGTTTTGTGTGATCTGATAAGTAGTAGCGTGTGGAAGGCTTTGTTTGCATTAATTTACAGTTGAGTTATGAATTATTGTTATGATATCTCGATTACTTCAATGATTGATTTCATAACAGGCATATTTACACTATTTCGTCTTGTTATCAATCATAATATGTATGAAGTTTAGTACACAAAATGTTATTAGCGGTTGTAAAATATGTTAAATACACTGTGTGTGAAGAATCATGAAAATCATTCGATATTGATACGTAAAATCGTTGGTTTAAACGATAAAGTTGATTAGTCATAAATATTCTAGTATTATAATATAAACGCATTTTGAGTATACCAGCAAATGATCTCTGTAATGGAGCTTAGTTATAATAAATTAATTTGTGAAAATTTGGGAAAATATGCTGCTAAACAGTAAAAAAGATTTAATATAATTATAATTCACGTTTCTGTCTTTTTCTCATCGTAATGTATTCTGATTCCTGGGACATAGAATCATTTGTCACATTTTCGGTTTATTTCAGGAGTATGTGAATTCGTGCTCTAGCACTGAAGCAGTAAATAAGAATATAATCTGGAAAAACAGTAATATACCGCCTGTGCGGAAATCATTCCGAAAGGTCAAAACTCAGGATACTGCTTCAACACTGTCCACTACCAACGGACAAAATGTATGTATTATTCCATTTTTTAGAAGTAATGAAATTATCCACGTGGTTTTAATTCTAAAGATACGTAGTTTGAAATATATGTCGAAGAATCTTATTTCACACTACCATATATTTTGCATTTGAGAGGAAAAGTTTTCTTATTTTTCACCTAAACAACGGTTGGTTTGTTGAGCTGCCAGAAAAAAGAAGGTGCAACCCGTTACAAAACAGGTAATATTACATCGCGGAGAGCAGTGATTCTATTCTTGTTTTTGCCAAAAATCCATCAGGTTAATTGATTGATGCTGATATAGTCTTTTTTTTAGAAAATTTAAACAGATTAATAAGGATATTACGACCTTGTGCTCGATTGCTTATCCAAGTGGCTTTTTTGAAAAGGATGTTGAATGACACGGATAAGTAGTTTGAGAGAGAGAAAGAGAGAGAAAAGGAAGGACGAGCTTTAATATCTTTCATTATTTTCATATTTCTGTGATGTGACTTATTTTCTTAATAAAATAATAATGATTGTTTTTCTTATTTACATTACAAATGTTGCCTCTCTGAGTTTTTTCAGCATTTCATCACTCCAAATAATATATACATTGAGTTACTTCTTAATTTGACACTATTAATAAGCCATGTATTGCTTTCTTCTAATACAGAAGTTGAAAAATGATGATTAGGAAAATTCTTGCCTCTAGTGTTCGCAAAATATTATTGGCTGACCTGACAAGCTATAATCTTTAAATTGCCGATTCAATTTAGTCTCTTTTGAACTATGGAATACCGAAATAAGTGTATGTGTGTTTCTCGTTTTATTGTATTCATTATTTTCCCGAATGTGGTATAATATTAAATATGACAGCAATAAAGTCAAACAAACTTATAAGTAATTCATATAATTGAGTTAATTGTTACCACATTATCAAGTTATTATGAAACTGTTATCAAATTATCATTTTGCGAGTTTTAACAGAAATCAATGTTACTGTTTTGCAGAAAACACCTTGTTCATCAATTAGAGTACCAACCAGTGCTTTTTGTCGCTTACCGTCGGAATTGCATAACCGGATGGCGACCACGGTACAACATGCACCAATTACTGCACCGTCATCTTCCAGTTCCCATCATCATGCCACTGCTGGAGGCAATGGTTCGCATACCAGTGCCCAAATGTCCTCTCATCATGGAGCTCACCCAAGGTGCTGCTCTTTATTCTATTTTGTTAAGCTGCATTCTTTCAGAAATAAGGGATCATAGTCAGGACCATGAGGCATAGTGATGAGCAGTTAGTTGTTAAAATCCTGGTTTATTCACAGTTATCCAGTTTATAAAATTGTTATAATTATTTGGAAAAAAGAAGAGAAATTTTAATGGAAACAGAGAATTCTGTAATAAGAGGATGGCTGAAAGGCCTGAGAAAGATGATGCTGATGAATTTTAAACGAAAAAACAGTAACGTTTTACGCAATCTTATAAAAATGAAATTTATTAGCCAAGGTCAATAGCTATTATTATAACGATTATAATAAATGTTCAGTTCAAGCTCTCATCATGGTGCTGGCGGTGGATTTCATGGAAGTCATCGTTCTTCGAATCTGAATGCAAATCGTGTGCAAAGCAGATCGCGAACCACTGATGACCCACATATTGGGAAATATAAGTTGCTCAAAACAATTGGCAAGGGAAATTTTGCCAAAGTTTGTCACTTTGATTTTTTCTATTTCACATACCGAATGGATAATGTACGCAATTTTTATAAAAATCGTATTAGGAAATTTCGAGTAATGCATATGAAATGTGTGCTAATTGCACAAAAGTGCTGAACTATTCGAATTTCAATTCAGAATATTCCAGTAACAGAAGTGAAACTATTATTAGATCGAAAAGCTTAAAAGATAATGCGAAGGTTTTTGTAATTAATCCTGCGAAGAAGTGCTTAGAATATCAATTGATTCAGTTTTTTACTTCAGATTTCATTTGATACTACATGAAGTAAGGTAAAAAACCGAAGGATTAATCAAAACTTTCTTCCCATCTTATTCGTTTTGTAGGTTAAACTAGCCAAGCACATTCCTACGGGTATCGAGGTTGCGATTAAGATAATCGACAAAACTGCTCTCAATCCGGGCAGTCTACATAAGGTTTGGCTCTACATATTTCCTTCATTATCTGAAAAGGGGTGAAAATGTTTTATTCTCATTTATTTTTTCAATTACTGTAGTGTAATGGAAATCGATTTTACTCGTTGGAGTATTTCTGCTGTTAGATATTAATGTATTTTCTTTTTCAGTTGTTCCGAGAAGTAAAGATAATGAAACAGTTGGATCATCCAAACATTGGTATGCTAAAGATAATATTTCCACTAACTGAATTTTTTTTAGTTTGTTGAAATTTGAACTGTCAAGTTAAATAATTGAAGTCAAATATAAGTACAGGCACTATTGTCTTCTTGCTGTTCAAATGGAGGAGGTATTGGACAGAAAAAAATTTATTTTATTTCAAACTGCTTGCAGTATTGTGTTTCAGTGAAACTTTACCAAGTAATGGAAACTGAAAATACATTATACCTAGTGATGGAATATGCGAGTGGTGGAGAGGTGAAGTTTTCGATTTTATCTGTGTCAAGCATAAATGTTCTCTTCTCATGTATCTGGTGTAAACTTTTCTTCCTTTGTTTTATCTAACGTGAAATTCATAAGACTTTCAGTTTTTGATTTGTTAGACCCTTATTCCTCCTTTTTATTCCATTGTTTTTAGGTATTTGATTATTTGGTAGCTCATGGTAGAATGAAAGAGAAGGAAGCAAGGGCTAAATTTCGACAAATTGTGTCAGCTGTACAATACCTACATCAAAAAAATATCATACATAGGGATTTGAAGGTAATTTCTTAGGATCATGTTACAATAACAGCTAGTGAAAAAATTTTATGACAGCAATATTTTAAAAGATTTGAATGCTGAGCAGCCGGATATATGAATTTATGTCTGATGCAATCTCTCGATCTATCCCCATTCGCTGATTTATTGTCATAACAGTCACAATTGGAATGAACTCATGAAAAAAGTGCAGTGGTTTATAAACCATTGCATTCTCTCTAATTACTCCATAAAATTAAAATATTGGTAATGATATTTTCATAAATTATTTAATCATTCCTGATTACAGAAAAAAAGTATTTTAGGCGGAAAATTTATTGCTTGATTCTGATATGAATATCAAAATAGCTGATTTTGGATTCAGTAATCAATTTGCAATTGGTAATTCTTTTATTTAATTTATTTTCTTTTTTGTTTACTTATCATCTCTTTTTTAAATTTTTACTGTGGCATTCTGATGCATGTTATATTTCTTATGATGTCACCGAGAAGTTACGGTAATGTGTACTGTTAATATTTTAATTACCTTATTTAATCGGTTAAAATCTCTTCCTCCAAGTATAATATCGTCTTACTAGTGATTATGTTTTTTTTCTTTAATTGTGATAATCAGTGCGAACTTTTTTGAATATTGTCATTTGTTTGTAGATGAAGAAATGTTTTGTGCCTTATTAATATGTTGAGTACTATACTTTTTTCAGGTAACAAATTGGACACATTCTGTGGTAGTCCGCCTTACGCAGCTCCAGAATTATTCCAGGGGAAGAAATATGATGGACCAGAAGTGGATGTTTGGAGTTTAGGAGTTATTTTGTACACTCTTGTCTCGGGCAGCCTGCCTTTTGATGGACAAAATTTGAAGGTATTTCTTTAGTATTTTCGTTATTCCGCAGTTTTTATTTGTGGAGAATGAATAAGTTACAAGTAAAAGAAATGCTACGTTTTCAGCCTCACATCTTTCAGGAATTAAGGGAAAGGGTGCTGAGAGGAAAATATCGAATACCATTTTATATGTCAACCGACTGTGAAAATCTTCTGAAGAAGTTCCTCGTACTAAATCCAGCTCGTAGAGGAACACTGGAAGCAATTATGAAAGATAGGTCGGCGTGAGTCATTTTCTATTTTTTAGTGCTCGCGCAAAATTTTTTAATTAATTGTGACTTTTGTAAAGTTAAGGTGTTAAGATTTCCGACATACAATTTGTTTCAGGAAATTAGTAGTGAAAAAACAAGTCGGCTGGTAGTTAAATGGTGGTTTTTTTTTCTGTTTTAGGTGGATGAATATAGGTTATGAAGATGATGAATTAAAACCGTATGTTGAACCAGCGAAGGATGTTAAAGATGAAAATCGAATAGCTGTTATCCAGCAAATGGGTTACAGTCGTAATGCGATAGTGGTAGCGCTCGACAGAAGCAGTTTTGATGATCTTCATGCAACCTACATTTTGTTGGGGGAGAAAAAACGCGAGGTAAAGTTTCTGGAATAATCGAAGTATTAGTGTAAGGATTTTACTTGTAAAATCTAAAGGTATTAATGTAATGATTTGTAATTGAAAAATGTGAGGTATCGATCTTAGCATACTTATTGTAAGCATCTTTTATGGAACCTACGGTATTGCTACGTAATTAGTCCTTATTAAACTGATTAAGATGACATCAACTGATTTTGGTTAAATCGAATAATGATAACATTGCCTTCCAATTTTTCCGAAAATCGAAATTAAAGTGGTAGAGCAACCAGTTACTTTTGGAAAGTGAAACTGGTATTAATCTTTGAAATGTTTAATTATCCAATTAAACGTTATTTTATTCCCTGTAATTTTTTAGCTTGATGGAGAAGTTATCTTAAACTCCCAACTGAATCCTGCATCAGCACAAAGTGTTGCTCATGGAATAACACAGGGTCAAAGTTCCCATGCCCAACCTCCTGCTTCTACTGGTTTTACTATGGTAAAGCTCCGATTTAATTTTATGATATCGTTAAATAATAAACTTAAGAAATCAAAAGTTTTTAATTCAAAAAACTTTCAGGAACGACTCTCAAGTTGGTGTCGGAGTTAGGATCCTGAAGAACGGGAATCAGTTTTAAAATTTTAAATTTAAAACATTTGAATGTGAGGAATTTCAGACCCAAAAATTTGTGCCTCGTTCAACATCAGCTCAGGTGCCATCAATAAAGACACGACGCGGATCACAGGAGCAAACGATTGCACCAGCTGCTCAGCTTCCAACAACTGTTTTACCGTCGGAAATTCACGCTACAACGTCACCTGTGACACAACGAGTTATATCTGGTGTAGCACCGGTTACGATGCGACATGCTGTTGGTCCACCGGGTGGTCGACAAGCGCTTAGTATGCAACCGGGTCATATGAGTATGTTATCTTGTACTGCTGAAGTTTTATAATCTCTGTTCTCTCGAAAATATTTTGTCCTTCATTAAAATTAGTTATTCTTAGAGTTCATTTCAGTGCCCAATTATCCATCGAATGTAATGCAAACTGTCGGAAGTGGTGTACAGGCTGGTGCTATACATGTTTCTGGATTTAGGAAAGCTTCCGCTCCGGCACGAACACCATTAACTAATTTAGGAACCAGGGGAATTTTGCCGACGGGGCCACGATTTGTGTATCCGACGATTGAGTGAGTTTTTTCACGTTAATAAAGTCATATTTTTCGATTACCTATATTATTTGAGCGTCTGAATGGCAAATCTTATCTGTTTTAGGCCAAAAAATTTAGATAAAATTTTGAAATTTAGGAGTTTGAGCAAAGAACTAATGATGCAATCTGTATGCTTAATGTGTGTTATTTGGTTGTAATTTAACATTTTTCAGTACGAAAGGTTTACCCAAAAGTATCAGTGGAACATCATCTGCTCGTGGTACTTCAAGCTCGCCATTTTCTTCGAATTCTGCACAGCAGAAGGTCACATCGCTTCAGGTATTTTGATTGCTGAGTCTTCTCTGCTCCAAATGTCCTAAAGATTTGTAAATTTGAGAAATCTTTTTTTTAGAAAAGTGGTTCTATTTCGGCGACTCCAAATGAACCATCAATTAAGGAGGATGACAATGAAAACGGTGAACTGTTCACTAGTAACGGTGATAATAGCAAAGCTGAGCTAGCAGTTACTGCACATGCAATTACCGATAAGGGCGATATTAATCGTTATGGTGGTAGTGATGCCAATGATGGAGATGTTAACGCGATATCACGGCAGCAATCATCTACATCAATAGTCGGTCAAACAGTCGAACAGTCGGAAAAAAAAGAGGAAAAGTACGTGAATGATTTGTTTAAAGTTTTGATGGGGGAATTGCAGAATGTTTTTGGTGTATTTTGAGTAAAGTATTCCAAATACAAATTATTCAGATTTTGATTCCGGAACACGCCAGAATCATTTGTTCAGATATCTGCTATGTGCTTGTGGATAGTGTGAAAATGATTCACGAAGTTAATGCATATTTTTCCTTATCTTATCGATTGTGCTTGCTAAGAATTGTTATCTTTCTTGTGTTGTAATTTTTCTTCCATATTGCTGAACATGGTTGTGACATTCATCAAGCACCCACTTAACAACAAAATGCGCTTTCGAAATCTTTATTGTATGGATATGTAAAGCTGGAGTTGGCTATAGAGTCTTCAGAATCTATCTTTATAAATAGAAAACTCTTCCATTTAGAATCAGCTCCAGAACTTTTGCATAACAGTAGATTGTCGTTATTTGGAACAATCGTGAAATATATTTTGATAAAATATCCACTGGATTCAATCTAACAGTGCATTGATATTCTCTTCTTCTTTTTGCCATATTTGCAACAGTAATATGTAAAATTTAATATTTTCTCTCATAAATATGATTTTTTCTGTTTGTCTTCTGTTTTGGACTCCAACTAACAAATTTTTGGGATTAATGGACGATTTAAAGAGTAGCTTGGTTCCTGTTAGAATTTCAAAATCTCGGTTTTTGAAACTGTACCTAAAGTGCGTAACAAATTTCAAATCCGAAGGTATTCAGAAAAACGCCATTAGTCTGAATGATCGACGGAAATAATTTATGTGGAACTGAATTGCTGAAAGATTGTTCAGAAAAAATCAGTACTGATTTATCAGTTCATGTTAAATATAATAGCTTTGGTTTAATTTCCTTTCGACTTCCTGGCCAAGAATTATTTTCTAATCTTCAATAGAAGCTTTTTGCTTTCAAGCAAAATTTAACACATGATTTTAAGTTGAATTTTTCTGCATTAGTAATATTTCTTTTTACAAAATTATCGCATACTTTCTTTCAAATCTAAGATTGTAATATTTTCCTGTTTCAGGTTTCCTCAAAGAATAATAGCCGCATCTACACAAGCAGTTATAAAAAATTTAGCTATTAAAGAAACATCACCATCTGCACTGTTGCCACATTCACAAGATAATAGCCCGAATTTGACCAAGTCTGCAACTGGTTCCGCTCTAAGCCCTGTTTCAGGGACATCAGTATGTTTCTTTTTTAAATTGAAATTCATTCAATACTAATTTTCTAAAACATATGTTGTAACAGGTTAGCGTTTGTAAAGAACTAGGCATATCTGAAATGGATAGGTTTTTTTTTTTTTTTTAAATTATTATTGAGAATATCCAATCATACTATGTAAAAATCGAACTGATTAGATTCGGAGACATTGATAATGGAAGCATTTATTTATTTTTCTACCATTTTAACAATTCTATTTCAGCCTTCATCAGGTGCGCAAGCTGTACCATCAGGCTCAATATTAAATACTCACGGTACAGCAGTACAAAATGCTGCCTTTCCTAGACATACTCGTAACAGGCAAACATTTCATGGGAAAACAGAGCACAACAAGGTTTCTTTTCAATTGATAATGAATTTTATGTAATATAAAACAGCTGATGATCAAGAGTATAACAATTATTTTGGGGGCTGATCTTGATCAATTAAAGGAAAAATTGTTTCTGAGATGTAAGAAGTTTTTCAATAAATTTTGTTCTCCATATTATTACTTTTTGAATTGTAGGGAAATATGGATGATGATGTTGAATCGGAAGTAGTACATGGTGCTAGTAACACATCGGGCAATGGTGGTCCACGTGGATCATTTCTCTCCAAACTATCCAAGCTTACTCGTCGGTTAGTTGGTTTCATATCAGTGAGTTGCTGACTAAATTTTGATTAAGGCATAAGCGATAACTGTGTAGTTGACTTTCATTAGGGATTTTGCTCTCATTTGGAGCTTAACATCGGATTTTACTGCCCACTGTACTAATTGGTTTTTTTAATGTGTATAAAATAAAAAGCTTTCACATATTCACATATGAAGCAAAATGTTTGCCATGCTTGCAGGTCTATACTGTTATGCTTTTACTAACCATGTTTTTTGGAAGGAAAATTTTAAGTATTAGGAGATTTTAAGGATCGAATACAAATACTAGAATTACTTTTAGTCTACATTAAGATAATTGATTTAATATAAGTGCGAAGCTTGTTTAGGATGCAATCCAATAATGGAAGCATTATTACACCCTAAACAAGCTTTGCAAACCATTTAGTTTCTGAAAAGGTGTTTTGAATGGTCTACCAATTTAGTTATGTTAACCTTGATACGCTTAAAATGGTTTTGCATTTTTATTAAAATATTGCTTATCTGCTATGAAATATTTAGTTGCAGTTAACTTACAAAGGGATCGCTTTGCTGAAGAATTTTACCATCGATTGATTTCTTTAAATAAACCATCAATCGGTGTTACATTCTTCAGCACTGCTGGAATGTTTATTTAATATTCTATCCTTTGGTAATATGATGTTTTCATAAAGTTCTGGAAATTATTGCTGCAGAGCTAAAGAGACATTTTATGATCAGCTTATCATAAATTTATGAAAAAATGATTTTGCAACATTTGGTTGATTTATTTAATTATATATAAGTATACGGGTTATGATGATGGTTCCTTCACTTCACCATCGTTTATTCACAAGCACCGAATATTCCATTTCTCACCGATGTATCACCATTTTGCACAAGGCTAAACTTTTTTCTCCAATGCTCACATGTTGGGTATCTGATCAGCTACGAATAGTTATTTGGATTAGAATCCAGAAGTGCTTTCTTCCGGAAAAGCAACGATTTCTTGTTATTTACGAATACTGCCCTATGATCGCCTACCATACCTAGATATTATCATTTGCATTTTCAAGGGAATCGGTGATGGTAAGCATTCTGCATATATCGGATGATCACATCTTCTGTTGCTCAATAGTAGATTTGGAAATCTTATACTTTCATGTACTATGTAGCGTACTACATTCCGGAAGTCATCTTTTATGATTTCTTTCTCATCTTTAAGGCTCCAGAAATTTAACAATATCTTTTCTTTACGGCTTATAGGAAGTGCTGTTTCGATGTTATTAAAAATTTGATTTTTAATAACATGTTATTAAAAATACTGGGATTTGGAAAAAGGATTTTCTTGACAGTGACATTATACCTAAAAGGAATTCCACTCTAACTATAATTATGTTGCTTATCTTTGTTCATTCTTCCAAATCTTGCTTATTCTGTAAGAGGAACATTCCATTTAGCGGAATGTTTGATTATATATGTATGTTATCTTACTGTTTTATTTTGCAGATCTTTAAATTAAATTAATGTTCTATGAATTAGGCAATTTAAATTCCAAAATTGTATCTTTGTCATTTAGGGTGCTTTATTTTGCTTATTTCAAGACATGTTTTTAGACTTTTTCTGACGAGCATTCGCAAGTTACTATTTATTAAAATCTTTTTTTTGAAATGAAGTGTTCTTGAATTGCTTTTTATTTAACGGAAAAAATTTATGAACGTGCGCTTCTTTCATTTCATTTTTTGCATCTTTATTTGCGGTGCAAGCACAAATTTTTTTATTCGACGTGAATTTTAAATTTTCTGTTAAAAAGATTGTCCCTAAGCTCTTCAAAATGCTTTTTTAAGGTTGGCCATTGGACAGTTTTGAAGAAAAAAGCTTTATTTAAATTTTTGGAGATTAATTTCTTTAAGCTCCTACTAATCTTTGTTTGTAGTGATTCGTCTGCTCAGCAGAAGTCATTATCATCATCATTATCATCGCATCATCACCATCAAAATTATCCTTATCAGCAATATGCTTCATCATCTATTCGCGGTACATCCGCACCTACTTCGGAAAACAGTTTACCTAATACCCCTCTGATAGTATCACAAGTTCGTTGCTTTTCCGGTCGTGGTGCTTCAATAAATCAACAAGCTTTACCTTTACTCCTGTCACCAATAGCTATAAAGCAGGCAGTTCCGCGGCATTCATTTACTGATAATAAAGTTAACATCCATGGTATTAGCAATAACTACAATGGTGATAATGAAGTTAATAATGTGCAAGCTTTAAATAGCAAGCTTTCACTAACGGCCAGGCCGCTTTCGGTGTGTGTTGGTAGCAGTTCGCGTACAATGTCGCCGAGCTCTGACCAAACACAGCCGCTAACATTAGTTGCACCTCATTATGATTTACTTCATATCAATCCTTCCCGTGGTTTACATTACTCGAATTCTCTTTCCTCTGGCAATCGCCGCCATTCGCCAATATGCCCTAATTCTCTGGTACATAAAGTAGTACCTCAAATACCAGATTACTCAATAGATGCTTCCGCACTGCTCTCACCCTCGAATCTTGATTCCATACTTCTGCCAAGCAATGTGAGTGATACCATGCGATCGTCCATTGATTCGATCCAATCGTTTAGCCCATCGATGGCATCTCCAAACAGTGGTACCGTTACTGGAGGAAACCATCATCATAGCTCGAGATCGGGTGATGCATGCAGTGTCCAGCTACCACCAACTTACTATAGCAGTGGTACTTTTGGTAGCAGGCCATCAACTTGTGCCTCATCTATATATCAATCATCGCGCAGGACACCAATTGTGGGAATTGCTGAAGGATCTGCTCTTACTACGACGTCACCATCAACACCAAGTAACACCAGCGAAACGGTTAAACATAGCGGTAGAAGTGGAACCATTGGACCGACTGCCAGTATTGCTGGATTTAAGCGATTAAACACTGTTCAGCAGCATCCTGGTCAATTTCCCGTGACACCAAATGCAGCATTGGGCGGTGGTAATATGTCAGATGGTGATGAAGTGAAGCCACGGTCACTGCGGTTCACGTGGAGTATGAAAACTACCAGCTCTTTAGCACCCGAAGAAATGATGAAGTAAGTCTTTGAAGTTAGATTTCGATTCAGTATAATGTATAAGACAGATTACATTTTCTTTTTGTTTCATGGTTATTTTAGACTTTCGTAATTTTTAATCAGAAATTTCTGGAGAAAGCTGTAACATCGACACATACCGTACCGATTGAATGCTTTGATGCCATCCAACTTCGGTATGGTGTATTCGATCATCTCTGACAAAATTCTTATATACTAACTATACTTGTGTGAGCATGATGAGTGAACTGATCTTTCAATTATTTTAGGGAAATTCGGAAAGTTCTGGACCAAAATAACTGTGATTATGAACAACGTGAGAAATATTTATTATTATGCGTACACGGTGATCCCAATACCGACTCGCTGGTACAGTGGGAAATGGAAGTAAATTATATTTTTTGCTAGAATGTATGAGAACGATAGGAATGATTATGCAAATTTGCATGTTATTGAAATTTCACAAGTATATATAGTTTGCTAAAGACTATTTGTAAAAGTATGGATGTCTGAAATGGTGTTGATGGATACTTTTGGGCTTTTGAAAATACGAGGAGAAACAACAGATGTTTTACTTACTGCTTCACTTATTTAAGGTTTGCAAATTGCCAAGGCTAAGTCTAAATGGTGTTCGATTCAAACGAATATCGGGGACATCGATTGGTTTCAAGAATATTGCATCGAAAATAGCACTGGAGTTGAATTTGTGATAGGACACCGGAGGGAAAATAAGTTTTGAATTTTTTGCTAATTAGAATCATTTTGGACGAAATATATCTCTTGCCAATAAATTTCAACTGGAATTTCCAAATTAAATATACAAAAAGTATTTACTGTCCTAAATTCGTTACTACCTTCTCATGACTTTCTCCAGCTTTTGGCCGGATGATTAGCACAATAAAAAGTAAGAATTTGGGGAGATATTTTATCTTCCTCAAATTTATTCATAATTCCTATATATTCAGCAAAAATAATTGTCCTCAGTATGAGTTTCATCTGTTTTTCTCTTATTCATTGTGCGTCACACTCGCTGCACTGTTTTTGAATTTAAATTTTTAGATCTTTGACGTCTCTTTGACATTGTAATCTAGTTGAATGGGCTTAGTGTGAGTTAGAAGATTTGGATTCCGGAAGAAAAACTTATTTTTGCGAAAAAATTTGATAAGTGCTATGTAATCGAAAAGAAATCCTTGAGAATATTTACATGGATTTCTATAGGTAAATATAATAGTGAGTGGTTCTAGATTATTTTTGCCAAATTAACCCCATTTCGGCTTGTTGAAGACTGTTTTTAATAGGAAACTTTGATTGTAAAATTATTGATCATCGGTTCGCACGATACCTCTTCAGTAATCTTTGCGAATGTTTCGTGTAATGTCCACAAAATTTGCAAAATTCTTTCATATTGTCTACGGTTTTTAATCATTTTTTAGGCAGTTACATATTATTTAATTTACTCTGCCTTTAAGTACCACACTGTACTGTACCGCAATATCTCCCTAATCACCTGATATATCATATAGTAGTACCAAGTTTACTAGTAGTAGTATCCTGTCTTCATTGATGGATAATGTATTTTTCATATATAATGAAGATTTTCTCGAAAAGTTTCATTTTTTCCAAGTTTTTTAAGTTCTTTGAAATGGATATGTCAAGAGCATTTGTGCGCAGTTTCTTTTTTTTCCCTTAATTTGAACCTGATAAATTTTAAATTGAAAGTGAAATGAAATTCAGTACACTAAAATCCAGTTACATATATTACTTTTTTGTATTTTCATAAGTAGCTCTTTTTAGAGATCATTTTCAGTGTGCATCAAAGATTGTCCCATATGTTGTTATGTGTACGGGATAGAAGACAGAGAAAAACCAATTGCAAATTTTAAGGTTTTCTAAAAAATTTATGTAAAGGAATAAATTGCTTCAAATTCGCTGCATCTCTGTTGAAAAGTGCGTGATTTACTCTCCTTTATTTATTCCTTCATCTTGTCATCTCTTGTTTTTTTCAATTCTCCCTCGCTGTTTTTTATACATTAATTGTTCGGTGTTAGTTCTTATTGATTTATCAGCCATATCTTTAATTATGGCCCTTCATTTGAACATCAAGCTTTCTGAATTTTGCATGTTCTAAATTCAAGAAAAAATTCCTTTGTAGAATTTTTGTATTGTATGTTCAACGAAACGGAAAATGGAAGTTCTCTCCGGATTGTTTTACTTATTGTGATCCAGTCTTTTTTTGTAATGAAGAAAAAAATTTTTTGTTGGTCCGATCGTTTCTTTTTCTCTTCTTTAGATTTGACAAATGTCTGAGATCTGAAAATCGGCAGACCCATTATCTGCGATTTTCTTACCTATTATTTTTCCCATTTTTATTTCTTTGACTTAACATTTTTAGAATAATTCATGCGTATGTTTACGGTTTTGCAAAAGGTTTGCTAAAATGTGGGTAAAATCAAACATAAATTTTTGGGAAATGATTGGGAAAAGAGCAAGTTCGAGAAGCTATTTTGCTTTTAAAAGAAAGTGCTCCATTGAGCACGGTCGTTTTCATGAATTGAAACTTCGAAAGTGACTTACTGGGAATAAATATGTACAACACATCCTGTAGTTCTTATAACAGGTAATAAAAATAGGAATGGTATGAAGTGCACAATATGTGATACTCAATGTAACTGTACTTCTTAAAGCGTAGTTTATTTCACCCCACTTATATATTAAAATTAAAAATGTCTGATAATGCTTTAGAAAACTCTCGCTTGCACCTAATATCCTCGTCTGTTGGCATTATGCAGTAATTCACATATATTTCAATTAATTATGATAGCAGTGATGACGATGATCATGGTGATAATATAACAGTGTTTTCGAAATTTAAAACGTGAGATTTAATTTTTCTTTAAAAAAAAGATCTTTCAGTGTCATGTAATTAAGATAAAAAGTATATGATCTTGCACAAATGCGCACAAACACATACACATAGACAGTCCACAAATTGAGCTTATTCGTTGTGTGAATGATTGTGTCTCGCAAACGTATAAAAATATGCACAATGGATAAATAGGTAAATTTAGTTAGTTTAGCATGAAATTATGATGTAAGTCATTGCTTTTGCTGCTTCATAACATATTGAAGTAAACTTTTAAGATTCCTAAAAACTATTACGTTTAAGGGATTTGGAAATGATATGCTTGATATACAATTGTAATAATGATGACAACAATTGACAATAATGATCGTGAATACTAAAAGATATGGAGAAATCTAGTTGATTATCTACAACTAAAACAGGCAAAGCGCACAATTAATAAACAAGAAGAAATTGAAATGGAAATAAAGTGAAATTTCAAGCTGAATGAACGAACGAGTATGTTATATATTCTCGAGAAGATTTACAATTTTTTGGAAGGTAAAAAGTTGAAGTTTGGATAGAGCTTTTCTTCTTCATTCACTACAGTTCCTCTCAAATTATGGGAAACGATTGAAAGATGAATGCGTGATGATGAAAAGCTCAAGTTAGGCTAATTAATAGCTGCAAATTTTATGGAAAAAATTAGAGTGATTATTGTACAAAGTTGTCACTATGATTTTTGATTTTTTTTTCTTCACTTCAACTCATTATTTAAAAAATATATATTCGAATTTATAAAGTCTTACTTAAATTCGTAATAAAGGGAACAACGTTCACTATAACATTTATTCTGTGAGAAATCATATTTGCTTTTTCTGAATGCAAAAAATAAAACAAAAGAAAAAAGAACTACTGCTACTGTTGCGGATGATTAGGATGACTTAGTCGAATTTTCTCCTCCTCCATGAACAATTTTCAACCTCTCGGTATTGTGGGATGCTTTTCTGCTTGTACTTCGAAAATCCATTCACCATTGAAATGATCAATACGTCGTTTGGTCTGCAAAAATATATTTTCTAGGTAATCCAAAAAAAAAAAGAATTAATCTGAATACAATTTCAACTGAAATTATAAGGTCTAAACCAAAAAAAAAAACCTGTAAGTGACGTGAATCATTGCTATTTTTGCCATAAATGTAGGAAAAGACATTTGCAAGTTTCATTTAGACACCTAATAACATGAATGCTATGTATGCTCAATGAGTCGCAATAGTCGTACATGTACAATATGATTCCGTATGAATAGCGCCCAAATTAAATTAAAACTTATGATATTAGAAATAAAATAATTGCATTAAAATAACCCATCCACTGGATTATCCAAAAAAAAAAAAATTTGTCGAAAAAAAAATGAGAAAAAAAAGGGACAAACTTGCTCTAAGCCAAGTTCAATTTTCGATAATTCTCTTATTTCGTATTTTTTCACTTTACCCGTCACTGTTAACGGAAATTCATTTTCTTTTTTGAATAAAATATATCGTGGAATTTTGAAGTGTGCAATCTGTAAGAATAAAATTTTTGAATTAAATGAGAAGCATAAATGAATAGATTAATTTGATAAGTATAATTTTTTTTTTTTAATTTTTGTTACAAAGATTATGATTGGAATTCAACAAATTTTTTGCTACAAATACTTTTGTAAGTTGCAATTAGAATTTGAAATTAAGATGTGTAAATCATTAAGTGCACATTTAATAATCATATTCTTACTCGTCCTTTGCAGAAATTTCGGATATCATCCTCTGTAACATCATTTGCAGAATCATGCAATCGTATCCATGCACATACTACTTCACCATATCGCTCATCCGGTACACCAACAACCTAAAAACAGAAAAATATTTTACTTTTAGCATCACTTTTTATGGAACAATAGCGAATATATCATCATCATCACCGTCATCATGATCATCACCATCATTAATCATCATCAATACTATCAACGTCGTCATCATTATCATCATCATTGTCATTATCACCATCGTTATCATTATCAGAATCATCATATCATTGTCATCTTTATCATTATCATCTTTATCGTTATCATCTCTATCATTATCATCTTTGTCATCATTATCATTACCATCATTTTTTTTCGTATCAATAACTTCACATATCAATATTTTGAATGATTCTGATTAATAGATCAGAATTTGCCACATATATAAACAAATTCACATTTTACAATTTTCTAATCTTAATAATTGAATTAACAAGCTGATAAGTTAAGTAGTAACTCAAATTGAGAATTCAAATAAATCAATTCTTTGCAAACAATACCTGCACATCTTCAATTTTTGGATGTCGAAATAGATATTGCTCTATTTCCAATGGATAAATGTTTTCACCACCACGTACAATCATATCCTTTTTTCGGCCAACAATACTCAATGAACCATTTTCATGAATTACACCGATATCACTGCAAATAAAATTTTCCTAACAAAAAAATCATCTTTTTATATCAGCGATAAAGTTACAGTGATAAAATCAAGAAACAAAATATATCATTGCTTTGAAAGTTCAAATAGAATTGAAGAAAAAAAAGCTTACAACTAACCCAGTATGATACCATCTATCAGTTGTAATTTCTTCTTTAGTCTGTATTTCATTATCCCAGTAATATTTCATCACCGAATAACCACGTACGAGTACTTCACCACGTTCACCACGTGGTAGAATGATTCCTTCACTATCGACTACAGCAGACTGAAATACATATTAGACTTTTTCAGATTCATAACAGTGAAAGATAATATAACATTATGAAGGAATTACGAATAAAGTATAATTTCAAAAATGTCGCTAAATTGAAATATTACGAGAAAAATTATTACTGTACCTCAAGATGATCCATAATGTAGCCAACAGATTTGACACGTTCTTCCGGTTGTTCCTCTCGAAGTGACATAAAAGATACTGGACTGGTTTCCGTTGTACCATAACATACCTAAAAAATTTTTTAAATTTAAAAAAAAAAATATTTAGGATAAAATTTTGATTTTTATTGTCGAAATTTTCTTCGTTTAATAATTTCCTAAATTTTTTTCTATCAGTTTTTTTTTTTCTTAACTGTATAATACCTGCAAATCACGCATACCCAATTCCTTTACAAGTCTTTGACACAATGTTATAGGACATGGTGCTCCGGCTACAAAACCTAAAATAGTAATGAAATAATTTTTTTTTTTTAAATGAATGACTCATAGGCAGTTTATGAAATCGTTAAATGACTGATATCAGGAAGGAAGAAATAAACTTT
The DNA here is from genome assembly GCA_900537255.1 of Acanthocheilonema viteae. NCBI lineage: Eukaryota > Metazoa > Nematoda > Chromadorea > Rhabditida > Onchocercidae > Acanthocheilonema > Acanthocheilonema viteae. The sequence goes on from UPTC01000486.1 coordinate 30,915, forward strand.
AAGCAAAAATCCTTGAAGTAAGATTAAATATGTTTAAGCTTTTGTTTCTATTTATTACATTCTAATAATGATAGAATTCAGCATTTATTTTTTAGTCATAAAATTAATTAAAGAAAAAAAAAATTACAAAATTTTTAATTTATCAGAAAGAATTGTATTTATTCTCTATCAAAAGATCTTACCCGATGTTATCGATGTGCAATCAAATTGCTTGTATTGAGGATGATTTAGCATATCAATATACATTGTTGGAGTACCATAAACTGCTGTACATCTTCAATCAAATAAATAAGATGTTATCAATTTTAAAAAAAAATTCAAAAAAAAAAATTTTTTTCTTTTGTAAAAAATTACTTCGATACAATGAACGATTATTCATTATAGTTATTAAAGATTAATAACAGTACTTCCATTATTGAAGATAATTGCTAAGTTAAATCAAAAATAATAATAAACCATAAGTATCAAAATTGTTAACTCAATATGAGAAAAACCATTGTGAACCTAATTAAAAGTAAAACTAATTTATGCGGCAAAAATGAAAGATTGAGCTTTGACTGTATAAAATATTGGTTTTTTTTTTTTTTTAACTTAAAAATAGATTGAAATTAACCTTTCTTCATGTATAGCTTGAAGAGCAGCTAAAGCATCGAATGATGGCGCTGGAAATACGCAAGTTTGCAAATGAATACATGCGCTCAGACTACCCATAACACAACCGAAACAATGATACAGTGGGTTCGGAATACAAATTATTGTACGCTAAAAATAATTATTTAATTATCACTTTTCCTTGGATGATTTCTTTTAAATGATTGAATTGGATAAAAAGATAGAAGAGATAGTTCGTAAATAAAAAAGAAATTAATAATTGCTATATCTCATTATAGCAATAATAAACTATAGCTTTGTTGATTTCTTTTAAAAAAAAAAAAAAAATGAAATTATAATATCACACTTTTTCATTGTAACCAGCGCGTCGTCCAACAAAATATGCATTATTTACAACATTATGATGAGTTAAGGTAGCTCCTTTTGGTTGTCCGGTGGTACCCTGAAATTAATTAAAATAAACTAATAATAGCTTACAATAAAGTAATTTTGATGATCGTTATTGCAATCTTTCTAATACTGATCTACTATTTCGATTTCTGTATATTTATCAGCATGGGTCTTTTTTTTAGTATGATATTTTGGTTGCTATTTGAAGGTTTTTTTTTTTTTTTTTTTATTCAACTTATTTTTTGATTCTAGCATTTTAATAGATGTATATATATGTGTACAGGATTTTAGAATTAATAAGCAGCACAGATGAAGTATCCGCTTATTTTTTAATATCAAAAAATTTTAACATCTACAGAGGTTTGTATGTATTAATTGAAATAAATATTATCCACCAATCAATCTATTCAGTGCAGTTTTTATTAGAAATCATTTCGTTTCTTTTCTTTTTTAATTTTTATATAACCATAAAACAGATCGACCGGTGTAAGCTTTTAAATCATTAATTTTTCTAATTTTTTTTCCAATGCAACTCATCTTTTGTTATTGAAGAGATAAAGAAATAGCTATTTAAAAAATTTTTAGAAATAAATCTTAACAATTAAATGATATAAAAACTGAGAAAAAAAAAACATTAAATTAAAAGAGAAATAGCAAATATGAGAAATTTAAAAACAAGAGAAATTAATGTATGATAAAACAGTTGTTGATTAATTAATTCACGAAAACTAATTACAAATACAATTACTATTATTTGTAAAAATTCAATAAGAATTAAAATTATTAAAGTTAGAGATGATCTTATTGTACGCGGTATATACTTTGCATCATATATTTACATCAGGAATGTGAAAAGATTCCGGTTAAATTCCAGTATAAATGAACAACAAAAAAATGTTATTCAGGATATTTTTTTCTTAGATATTTTATAAATTTTATCTAATTACATATTTAATATTCATATTTTGAATGCTCTCTTTCTTTCTGCCAAACATTAAACATTTACTTTTTTGTATATTCAAATATGGATAGATTTCATTTTCTTTTTTTCTACTTTTGATTATGCAAAATTTTTTTTGAAAAGGAATCAAAGAAGACCATTTGATGATAGCCTATTTTTTATCATTTTATTAGAGAAGATACCAATCAATTTTTTATTATAAAATCGAACAAATACCCTTTTTTCAATCATTCTTCAACAATATCACGTTATCAATGTGATGTATCAAAATGATGAATGTTTGCAAAATCAAATGAAACAGTGCCAAAAAAAAAATCTATTTATGTTTATAATTAAACTTTTGTATATTATCCAAACACTCACGTAGACAATTAAAAGATAAAATACTAATGTATGATGCTTGCCAAATACAAACGGAATACCTACACTGGTATACTGTATATTAACCGGATCATCTGGTCGTATCTGTCGTTCAATATCGGCCAATTTTAATCGATCTTCCTCAGTACCCATTTTTGTCACATCCGAATATCTCCAGGCTCCTCTGCAAATGTAATTTTATCAGTTATATATTTCATCTAAGATGCTCTTGAACTCTTTAATAATCAATTTTAGATTTTCAAATTATTATTTTGATTCATATATGTGTATATATGTCTAAAAAATCAAAAAAATCAATCGACAATTTATTTCGAAATAAATAAACTTTAATATTTTTTTGAACCTTCCATGTAATCAAATCTATCTAATTCAATAACTGTTCTTACCTATACAACTTATCATCATCATCTCGATCAATGATAATGAAATGACGAAAAGCAGGAAAATAATCGGCATTTATATCACCTTTACCTTCCGGTTTAACAGCAAGATCCGGCATAATATCCACCATCAATAAATAGTAGTTTGATTTTTTAAAACTTGCAGGTGAGACCAATGCTTTGATGCCTACTTTACCAATAGCAAATTTTAGCTCTTCCGATTGATATGATGGATTTATATTAACCTAAAATTTTTCAAAATTATACAGTAATTTTTTTGTTTACAATCAAAAAAACTCGCATATGATTGATTTCTGAAAATTTCAATAAATATAATTTTTGGAATGAATAATGTTATTGTATCGAAGGAAAATACACGATAAGCTTTTTTTTTTTGCAACCTACATTTGTACAGCATTGTCAAATTTATTAAATAATTTCTTTTTTCACTTGAGAAATATGAAATAATTACCAAAATCATGCCAGCAAGTGCGGTAGCAAATTGGCAAACGATCCATTCATATAAATTTGGACCCCATATTCCTACTCGATCGCCACGATTCAAACCCAAATGCAACAAACCGGTAGCAAATTTTTCACACTGTACACCAAATTATTTGAAATTAATTTAATTTTCAATACAACAGAAAATAAAAGTTAAATTTTATGGTCAAAAAGTTTAAGATTGAATTTATTTATGGAAAATATTTTCAAAATTTTAATACTACTTTAATATTATTTGAAATCCTTTCCGAAACACACAACTTATTTAGTAATTAAAAACAAAAACGAAAAAAGAAAAATGGAAATATGTACATCATGAAGAAGTTGTTGATAGGTTTTACGTATGCCATCATGCTTAAAAATAACAAATTCTCGATCCGGAACCTAAGATAAGCAGGTAAACCGTTAAGCAATTTTGATAATGAGAAGAAATTTTAATGAAATTTCCTAGCAATAATTGAAATTAAATTAAAAGCGATAAAAGATATTGGAAATTTAACCTGATCGACGGCTAACCGAAGACGATCACCGATCGTATCAAACAGGAATGGAATGTTTGATACACCATGAACATAACTTTTTCTTATAGCTTGTGCTGATGCATTTTCCGACAGCACACTTGCATCTCCGTTAAGCGGCGTTTCTAAAAATTTACATATTAAAGAATTTCCATATCATTTTAAATACTTACATTAATTTAATTTTCAATAACAATATCAATTTAAATCCATCATTTTAAACACTTGGAAAAATTAAAATTTTAAAAATATAACGTATTTGGATATATAAATATAAAAAATTTGAATTTAAAATTTTTAAATAACTATAATGCTTCCTTCTAATACTACTGATACAAAAAAAAAACAGTAAAATCCAAATTATCAAAAGAAAAAATTCAGTTAATATTCAGATTTCAATTTTTCGATTTTAGAGAAAACTAAATATAGATTTTTTAAGTGAAAAAGAATTAAAGACGAAAAATTCAGTTAAGATTTATATTTCAATTTTTTGATTTTAAACGAACCAGATATATTGATATAACGCATTACAAAAAGAAAGAACAAAAACGAAAAAAGAAAAGGAAATGATTTATATTTCAATTTTTTAATTTTAAAGCAAAATAAATAAATGAATGGTAGTTGGAAGAAACGAAAATGAACAGCTTAATTTAATCGTAAAAGAAATAAAGAACAATGAGAAACTATCTTTTTTTTTCCTTCTTGCTCCATCTTTAAAAAAAAAATTGAGTAATTAATCAACAGTTTTCGTCTGATATTTAAGAGATTACAAAATCACTAATAAAATGTTATTCATTTCTTTATTTAAACAATATTATATTGCATTAAATTATTAAAAATACATTTTTTATTGTTTAATTTGAAAGATGAAATTCGTTAAATTTTTTTTTGCTGTAGTTTTTTAGAAGAAATAAATGCGCTATTGACAGTGACAGAATGAGAGTTCAGTAAAGATTGTCAGAATGACGATGAAAGAATTTAATCGAAATTTTACTAAAATTCAACTATTTCTATGCCGATCGAAAAACAAAAGATATGGGACAATATCGTATAGTTTTCAAGAAAAAAAGAAAATGTAAATAATGCCTCATTCAAAATATTTTATCTATCTTATTTACAAATACAGTAATTTTAGAAATCAACAACAACAACAACAAACAACAACAGTAACAACAACAGTAATAATGTAAACATTAAAATGGAATTTAATTTTTTTTTTAACTTTGATAAATAAACTGAATTATTATGAATGAAATAATGTGCATGATCAATTAATGCAACATATTGCTTGTATATTTTAATAATAGAATTAATTAAATTTTTTAAAATATTAATTAATGAAAGTGAAAATTTATTTGTACTAACCAATATGCATACTATTGTTGCAATAATTATAAATTTTGATCGCAATATCAGATATATTTTTCCACTGTTTATGCAAAATTTCCACTCTTTTAACTACCTGCAAGCAATTTCACATCTTCAATTTACAATATCAATTTTTTTTTTACAATACAATATGAGTAATTAGATTTCATTTTAAAAAAATCAAACTTATAAAAGAACATTCAATTCGTATCATTTCTTAATATCAAAGAGAATGTAAAATACAAATTATGCAAATATCAAAAAAAATGGAATCAGTTGAAAGGAATACTGGAATCAATTCCTGCTATGTTACTATCTAATACATCATCTATCTGTTAATAACTTAAATTAGCATTTATTACTAAGTAGAAATTAGTGTAAAATGAGAAACGGAGGTAAATTGTAACACATCGATCCTAGTAATTACATGATAAATAAATATGCTACAAACGATGATAAGTTATGAAGTAAATGAACATCTTTCAGTTTGATCAAAATAAACAAAAGTAAATTTTCCAAAAATTATCGGAAATTTAAGCAACAAAAAAAAAAAATAAAAGTGGATTTAACAAAAAGAAATTAATTTGATTTTTTTCTTTAAAATTACATTTAGTTCTAAATTGAGCCAATATCATTAAATGATTAAGTGAATGATCACATTTAAGATT
>UPTC01000487.1:0-22653 GCA_900537255.1 Acanthocheilonema viteae
CATTCAAGATTAACTTTTCATCTCCCCATTTTGCCATCATACTTCCTTGCTGTTTTTCATGTTGCGGCAACATTCGCGAATTGATATCGCCAGAATGGGAGAATTGCATGTGATCTAAAGTAGAATTGATGATCTCTAACTCAGCTTATATCTGAGAACCGCAATTTTCACGGTAAAATCAAATAATAAAAAAATCAGTTATGTAGAAATTAAAAAAAAAAAACTCAAAAACATGCTTTCCAGTCCAGTTCTAATTTCGAACATATCGATAATATTGCTATCGTAAAAGGTATTGTTAATCTGCGGTAAAATGCGAACAAAATAGTGTGAGTTTGGCTTCAGCTTTTCAAGTACAACAGAATTCTGCAATATTTCATAATCTCAAACAGTTTCATCATATTCATGTCATCTTTCCATAGTCATTATTTTATAACAAAATAACTGCCTTACAAATTCAAATTTAAAATATCTCTTATACCTGTCGTGGATTGACTAAAGTAATACGTTCCCATTGCTTCGTTGGTAACGAATTACTTTCCGCATACATAATTGAGGAACCTGAAAGAAACCGAATTAATTTAGGACAAAATAAAGGATTCGCTATTCATCAATTTCTCATTGGCATAAAAAATCAAAATGCTAAACAAGGAAATAATTGATATTGGATTATAATAATATGCATTTCCTAGAATTTTAAAGAAAACAAATTTCATAAAATTTTTAAAAATTTTTCTTATATTTTCAAACATTATTTTACGTCACCTCTAATTTTATTTTTTTACTTCCTAACACAATAGCTACATATGTTTCAGTAACTTTTGTCTGCTTATCTTTCACTAATTGTTTATAGCAGAGTTGAGAAATACAAAACCTGTAATGAAAGGTAAAATGGAACTAGGATATGTCCATGTAATTTGAACACGTCCAGGTGATAATAATCGATATGACAATGTGCTTCCCTCACGACGTTCAAGAAATTCGGCACGTTCTGCAAACTAATAAGTGAATTTATTGTTTTTATATAATATTAATAATAGAAATCATATAAGAACAATATGTTATGCGCATGATCATAAACGACATGATAACTAAAAAAAGTATAAAAGATTGCATAAAGTAATAGGCATGTGACATGTCTTTCACAGGTGGCTTGTGTTAACTATTCAATTCTTATTAGTAAGAATTAAATAGTTAACATAGACCCAATAAGAAAATACTAATAAAAATTGAATTGTTAACATAGGCCACCTGTATCTTCTAACCGAACTTTCATATTTTTTCTTTCTTCCTTTAATGATATTCTGAATTTTTCTCTTCCCTATAATGAAATTGTTAAAAATTTTCTGAATTACCGATATTTTCTATTTTGCAATCTGTTTGCACTTACCCATTGTCTTAAATCGATAAATGCTTGTTGCTCGTAATATTTCACCATCCTTCTTTCGAACATTTATCCGTACATAATATATATGACCGGGTCGTAAATTATGAAGTACAAGTGAATTAGCTCCACTTCCAAAGGCATTATTTGTTAATCCAGATCCACTTACCGGATAATACGACCATTCAGCATCCGGAAGATCTGGATTGTCGGATACGTAAACATCATAGCCGTCAATAAGGTTTGCGGATAAAAAACTGGAACAAGGAAAAAGAATATTTAAAAAAAAAACACACACACACATTCATGAAAATATTTAAGACTGATTATATTTGATAAAATCAAGCATTCATAATAAGTTGGTACCATTAGTAAGCAATAAAAAAAAACAGCGCTTTGAAATCAATGCATGAAGGAGCAATGAAAAAGATATAATATTACTGAAAAACAATGGGAATTTTATATATAATGGATCATTTACAAAGTGAATTACCTACTTTTCCAACAACCACTGTAACCGTATACCATCACTTTCATGCGTATAAATTACATCCACTTTTTTGATTGGATTCTTTACAACTGCAATATATTACATATTGTTATAAAGAGAAAAATGAGATACTCTTAAACATGCAGGAAGTTTTAATATTGTTTACTTAGTCCATAATCTAAACAAAAATTCTTTCCAGTTAATTGTTTACACTAGAAGAGTGAATAAATTTTTTAATTAATTTTTTTGACAAAAAAAATGCTAAAATGAAGAAAATAAATTTACCGGCTGGTGTCCGAAATCTGAAATGTCCACCTTCAGTTGTTAGATTATTGGAAAGATGTGTTCGAATTTTTAACAAATACTCCGTATCACTATAATTATCATAAAATTATTTTTATTGGTGAAAAAGAACGACAAATTATTATTTAAATATTTTATCACTTGAAAACACGTCATGAAAGTCATGCAAAGTGTTCCAAAAGCTTTGAACAAAAAGAGAAACTTATTGTTATATGAAAAGTCATATGAACTGATAGATCAGCATTACTAGAAATTTAATTAAGTGTGCGGGGAATGAATGATAATTCCACAGGCCATATTAAGCATGTATTTGTACTACTGAAGAATGCCACTTTATGAAATGATCATATTTACAAATTTGATGTAATCTCAAGAAACATTATACCATATCCCGTATAAACAATCTAAGAAACCTTTTCAAGGTGGTTAAACTCGCAGAAGGATGTGAGCCGCTGAACTGCAACTGATGCCAATCGTCTGAACCAGCTTCTGAGTATTCAAGATCGTAGGCTATGAAGAGACAAATGGTTAAGATGGGAGATATATATTATAAAGCACTAATAGGAATCATTTATTTGGAAGAGAAATGAGCTTACCTTGGATCAGATTCTGCATCTTCCCCGGCACTTCCCAGGTCAAATTAACAACACCTTGACCTGATTCTTTGAAATGTGAACTGATAATCAAATTGCCCACTTCGAAATACTCATCTTCTAAATGAATATTTCAATACATTGTCGAAAAAAATTGATAGATAGGTCAAATAAAAAGAAACAAAGCAATCAATAAATGATAAAGTGGTGAAGCAATTACCTTTTGGCATTGTGATTTCCACAATCGCTGCAACACTGGAAACACGTTCTGGACTTGTGGCAGTCTGTATTGTCAATTCATATCGTTGACCAGGTTTCAAATTATTCAAGGTGAAACTATTTGCAGAAACTTTAATCTGCAAAACAAAAAAAATATTTCAAATTTTTCTTTTATTTTCATGTATTTATAAATTTCTGTTTATTTTTAGATATGGAAATTTATAGATTCATTTAATATTACATCTTACTTATAAAAATTGATAAATTATTAAAAACCATTGTTAAAATAAATGCAATATTATTTAAACTAGGCACCAACCAAGGAATTAAATTTAAAACATAATAAAAGTAAAAATAAAAATTACGAATCAAAATATTTTTAGGGATGACTAGTTGTTAAGCTGAATTTGGCAAAAAAAACTTTGAAATATGAATTTGCACCGCCAACTGATGATAAATTTAAAAAATAAATATCTAGTATGACGGAATAGGTTGAAAGTTTGCAAGATTTATACTTCCGGTTAATTTTTATATTTTCAGAGAATAGTCTCAGAATATTTAATTCTTAATCAAAAAGCTTTACTCATTAAATAATCTCAATTTCTCAGAACTTCCTATTCTTTTCTTTAAATATATAATGTAATCACTTAAGTTTTATAAACTGTGTATCAATTTTTTATTTCGTAGTTCATTTAGCCTTTCTTTCAAGTCATTCCCTCCTCCTCTGCGCTTTAAAATTATTTGGTTTCCCATTCTTTAGAATTCTCCATTCTTTAGAACTTTCATAAAATTATTGTCTTTATGAACAATAAATTTGATTTTCATGTTGAATAATAATTACCATCTTATCATTTATAATTGATTTTTAGTCTACAAATTTTCGTTTACTGATAAACTTTTCGATTATTTTTGAAAACATTTTAAAATAATTGGTTGTGCCCAATTTTTTAACTATATCTGCTTGATATTTCTAATTTTTAAACAATTTGCAATTTGTATTCTGTAAAATTTTTCGATTTTTTAGTTTCCAAAATGCACGAAATTATTTCCTGAGCTCTAATAATAAGAAAAAGTGCCAAATAATAAAATTTACTGCTGAAGAAGAAAGTTGTTTTAAACCGGCAAAATATTAGTTTAGATTTTTAAAGCATTAATGTATTATTTTGTTCCAGCGCTTAAAACAAACATAAATTTGCAATATAACATAATTTTTGACAGCAATTTTTTTCCATTTTTTTCGAATAATTTATTGATTTATTTAAAAATTAGAAGGAAAAAAAATTGTTACGATGAATTTAATGAATAAAATGGCACATATTATCTTACAATGATCCAAACGTAAGACATAATATGGCAAGGATAAGAAAAGTTATTCCTAGCTTTTAAAGTTCTAGATTGCAAATTTTTGAATCATACTCAATTTTTTGGCTTATTAATTATAGTTACATTTATTTCGTAGGCTAAATAACTGTTAGCGTTGAGTTAACTAATCAATAAGATGAATGAGTTCAGTATTTTGCGAGCTAATTGTTCTGCCTTAGTTTATTACTTTTTTTTCTATCAAATATTTGGTCTTTCATTGCGTTTCATTGAGGGTTTTATTTCAAGAATTATCTAATTACCAGTAGAATAACGGTACTCTAAACATAATCGTATATTATCTTGAAAGTATCGAAAAAAAGTATTTTGAAAAGGAATGAAGTCAAATCATTCTACTATTTAAAGCAATAACAATCGGACTTTGCTGTTAAACGATTGGAAATAGAAAATAACCTGTTGTCGAAGAAGTGCTGTTCTATCTGCGGATGTTAACTGCTTCACATTCACAATGTAATAATGAGTTGCTGGATCTTAAGAGAAAAATCTTTATTAAAATTCAATTAACAATAATTTTTGGATTATTTTCTAATAGACTAATTGACTATAAATAGTCAGTGACTTTATATTTATCCTAAATTTACTTATCAAATTACCTTATTGCATACTTCCAATTGCTTCATATCATCTAATTGTGTTCTATTCTAAAATCTATCATTACCAAACCAAGTTAATACTGACCACTTGATAAAACTCTGAAAGGTGAAGTCCATTCCAAGCGTACCATTGATGTACTTAATATATGAGCTTGAAAATCAAGCGGTGGCAACAGATCATCATCAGCTGCTGGAACACCATCGATGAGAACACGTTTGCTTATCGAGATCAGCAAAGATTGTGACCAATCTTCCAAGATTGTTCCATCAGGACGCTGAGCACGAACCTATAATTTTTATGATATTTGCCGATCTATTATTATTTTATATTTTAGATGTAAATAACACTTTTTTGTTCGTAATGACATCAAGCAAAACCATCTTTGTCGCTGCTCGATGGCTTATTTGTTTGCTTACTCAAAGTATCATATGATAATTGTTATTTACATCTATATTTACATCTATGAGGTCTAACCATTCTCTCACAATTTTTATTACATCTCATTCATATTCGTTCTTCATTTGTAATGTCGGCAAGTTTTACCTGTGCTTGAAGTTCATCACCATTTCGTACTTCACCTAAATCTAATTTTGCTTCTAATTTAGTTCCAACTTGTGAGTATTTCCAATCAAATTCGGAGAAACGATCCGGACGATTGGTAATTCGATAACGAACCATAAATTCTGGTTGTACTGATAGAAAATAACATGCAGGTAGTTATGTAATATTATACCATTGAAATGAATTTTATTAAATCTAACCACAAATAAATAAACTGAATAGTTTCAGAACATGAGAACCATACATATCATACCAAAAATCTTGAAGTAAACCAGTAAAAAAAAATTATTTGTTTGATGCCACTTTTAAAAGGCATACTAGCACAGTGTAGTAATATTCATTAATATTTAATTACAGTTAATGAAAAAAATTGAACAATGTTAATATTAATCATTTAAATTTATGCGGAAATAGTTTATTTTGCAAAAATCGATGAACAATGATTTTTTACAATTTTTTTTGCAGTAAAATTATACTTTCATGTAGAATAAATGAAATGAATTATGATTGATGATAATTTTACAATATAAATATGGAATTAAGTTAACATATCAATAACTAACCTTCGTGTTGTATCTTTTCTGGATATGACCATTGAATGTAAATTGCATCCGTTGGATGATCATATCGAGCTCGAAAATCTTGTACACGTGATGGAATCAATGTACCATCGATAGGAGCTGTTTGTGATTTTAGTATTTCATGGTAATTGATGAACAACAGTAATAGATAATAGAAAAATGATCGAAAATCGTGAAATAATAGCATATCTTATTTCAGATGAAATCAAAAGGATAAACGATTTTTTCGTTTTATTGCTTTTCTTTTTTTTTGCCAAAATTATTGAATAATGGAAAAGTATACGGAAAAGAGAAGTACAGGAAGAGTGAATGTGATTTTGAAGGAAGACAACTGATAATGTTAGGAAGTACAAATGATGCTTCACTGATAAGAGAAAGAAGCATCTTATACTAGAGAGCACATTAAAAAAAGATAAGAAAGTCTAAAACTACATTTTACGTCTTTGATGCTTTTTGATAGTGTTACGGATGTTTACATGTTAGCTTCTTTACATATTTCGCATTCGAATATCATAAAGAAAAAAAAAGAAATAGATGAACTGTAATGTAAATATAGGAATAGAAAACAACGGATTTTACTCAAATTTTACCATTTTATGAAAAAGAAAATAAATAAAAATAAATGGGTAAGCAAGCAAAGTTATTCGTAAACAGAAAAAGCCAATAAAACAATTGGTAATGCTGTTTCCTAAACGTACAACTTGTGCAGAAAAATTCTGGATGCAAATGAATTTAGGGATGTTGATGGGAATATAAAAAATGATTCTTCAATAAGATAGTAATGAATGGTATTACCATAGATGAATAAATCGATAAAATATATTATCAAAGATATGAAAACATATTAGCTATACAAATGGAAATTTCCAAAATAACCAAAAGTCTTTTTGTCTCGTAGAAGCCTAGTAATATTTTTCAAGCCAAATAAGGTATTAGACATTATACCAGAAAAAAATTACTGGAAATCTCCAGAGAGTTTATAAATTATCAGTTGCAACCAGAAAAAGCAAAAAAATATTTTTACAATGAAAACCGATCAATTTTTGACATTGCACACTCACACAATGTCACGCGATTCCTGCAGTATTTGCCGAAGAAATACATATAATATTGCATAATACATATTCATTTGAAGTGTTGTATTTCATTGCTAATGGCTATAACAGTTGAAGAATAGAAATATTTTGACCAAAAAATAGTAACAAATATAGTTTTATTTAGATAGCAAGAGTCTTAATCAAAAAAAATGCATATGAGCATTTCCTAAATATGCGCACCCAACTACAAACGCTATAATAATATTTCTCTCCTAATACAACGTTTAATTTTTTAATGCCAAGAATTAGTTTTCAATAATTATCACATAAAATAGATATTTCACGGCAAATTTATGGATAGTTTAAGAACTGGTTACAATTTTGTATATCTAATAAATGATAAGCAAATAAAGTATTTAAATTTCCGTCAAATAATTTATTTACTGATGAGTGCAATTAATATATTAATAGGTCCAAAAGATCTCTTCACACTTTTTCACTTTAGTGAATCTTACTTTTCTCTGATATAATTGATTTACTTACCAGAAAACAATTTTGGACCTATTTACAAGGCACTAAGAAAAATTATTCAATGTATCAAATTTCATGAAAAAAGTAACATTGAAACTGCATTAAAAAAGTTTAACAAATTGTAAGCAGCATCCAATAATTCCCTACAAATCACTATTATAACACGTAAAAAAATAATATGAAAAAAATAAGAAAACTTGAACACTCAATAAAACCAAAATAATTGATCATTATCAATTACTGGAAAGTTTGACGCAACTCACCGATATTCCTTTCCTAAACACGAGAAAAACAGGAATAATGAAATACCTCAAAGATGTATCAGTAGAATCGTTTCTTCGACATTTGCTGCCGATGATTGACGAAAATAACACCAAACCATAAAACTAACACGCATAAAGCACCACCTAATATTACTAATACTGTAGTACCAATCCATCCTAATTTTGAGGCTGGTGGTTGATCTATATGGTCACGTGGTGCTGCAACATTTTGTGCATACGGTTCGCGCTGCCGAGGATCGACGGTAACACCAGTACCATCCTGCACATGTGCAAACTCTTGTTCGAACATTCGTACTGATATGATATCATGATAATCTGCAAAAATCAAAACAATTAAGCAGCGGCATGCTAAAGTAAGTACAGAATGCAAAGTTTTAGTGGTAATAGAGATTCTTCAACGATTATCCATATCATATCATAATTTTTGGATAGAACATAAACTAAAAATATACATACCGGACAAATCGCCTGTAGCAGCTGTGATACCGAAGTAATATCCCGTAGGTAATTGGACGCCGTCAACACTCATGCATTCTTTCCATTGGCCAGTGCCCAAAATATCAGTATAGATCTGTAAAAAAATGATCCAGCATGCCCATTGTCATTTTCCATTATTTTCTCATTACTTTCAACTTTTTTACATTTTATTTCATATTTCACCAAAATCATTAATTCGTCTATCAGTGTACTAGTAACTTCATTAGCCAATAACACTTAATTATTAGATATCAATTCAATTATTTCATACTTATTATTTTTTATTATTTTTATTTTGCATGATAATATATTGTATATAAAACGCCGATTTATTATTTTTTATTTTTTCTGCACGGTACGTTGTATTCTCACATTATGTGCGTTAAAGTGATTTTTAAAAACAGAAAAATAAAAGAACCGATAGCACATCGCCAACATATCGGATCAATAATTGCGTCTGATGTTGCTTATTCCGGAATTTCGCTTCACAACCTGTATGTTCACCACCCAGTTGTGTATGTGTGCCATCCATGTCATGATCATAAAACAGCGAACCGTTATTAACCATTGCTGAGATATATGGATGACCATGCTGAAAAACTTCCTCTTAATATCTGATATCTACAAATATATTGATAAGTTTCATAAGATATAAATAGCTACAGTAGAAAATTGTGCATTCTAATAGATACATGTAAAGCGAAAACTTACCCCATGTGGTCCATTATGATTACTGTAAGTATCTAGGAAAATTCCTAAACCACGGAAATAATTTTTTGATCCAAATATAGGTCCCGCTTGGCCAGGATCTTGCACATACCATATAGCTGCTCCATCACCAAACAAATCACCAGTGGAACCATGGATTGCAAAATTCACATGTAATTCCCAATCTCGAGCATTCACCGGCTGTAAGCTAATGATAAACTGATTGAACAGTTGCTAAACATACTTTTTAAGTAAAAATCTACGTTTTCATAGCCTTTTAAAACTCTGACTTATTCAATTAAATATTTAATGAGTTTAATATGCAACGACATTCTTAATGGATATTTGATATACTGATACTAGGTCAAAATTTTGTAAAGTAAAAAAAGCAAAATTCTGTCTTTTAAGCATTCGATATCCAGCTCGTTGAACGTCTCCTTCATCCGAAAGTCAAAGAAGAAAATAATACACTTCACGGAAAAATATATATAAATTGACCTACCACATTATTCCAAATTCCGCCTTGTGCGCTTTGAATATCTGCCGTTAAACGAACATGCTGTGCAGTAACGATGGTTGTACCTTGTATATCCCAATATGGAATACTCATTCCGTTACCTTTAAACATATAGTAAAGGTAATCAGTATGTGATTACTTTTATCATGCTGTAAAAATTTCTTCATTCAAATGAACCATAGAAGTTGAAGGGAAATTTTTTAAAAAAGTCATCACAACTTGATGAAAACCCGCTGGAAATCACGTCATTAAATAATGTGTCACACGTTATCAGTTAAGATTTCATGCAATCACATTATCAACATGAAATTTTTCTTTTTGGAATGAACTTATAAATCTTGAAAGATAACTTACGCTAAATATATAACATTTGATAGATTCATGTGCAAAACTAAAAAGTATGCAATGCATCTAACAGAATAAACAAACCTATCGTTGAATAGATTATGTTGCCCCTCCTTTCTTGCATAAAATAGAAAAAAAAAGCAAACATTATCTTGACAAGATTTTCTCAACTGGAAAATATCTTCATCCAAAAATGTTCCCTGATATAATAAATAAACGTAACTAATAACCTTGATATGGTTTAGCTAAAGAATGTTCTTTTCTGAAATATCCACGCCATTCGTCAACTGATGTATCACTTAGCTGTATCCGCTGTTGTTGCTGACCATTAGCCTTTTTCACTCGTAGCGATAGGTAATGAGCAAAGAAAGGAAGGAATAAATGATGAGATAATAGATACATGATACTGCACAAAGTGTTACTGCTCCTGTAATGCATTCAAAAATGAATTTAAAAAAACTTGAAGATACCAAGCCTTGAAAAAAAAACACGTATTTCAATTATTTGATCATATCGTTGAATAAATAAATTAAACACAGTCCTTAACAAGTGTAATATTTTAAAATCCAACAACTTTTCAGCATCTATTACTAAAAAAAAAAAAAAAGTACACACATGTCTATAAATATAAATAAATTCATATATTACGTGTAACACGTATAGATGCAAATCATTTTGAACACGTTCTGTACTCCATAGCTCATACACTACACTAACGCAGGTGTACGCATACAACGAACAATGCTTCAACACAATGTTACTTTAGCAGCGTAAGCAGCTTACAAATAACATCGAGAAATAGAACAGCCTCGGAATACGTATTTAAAAGCAATGACACTTTAAGGATCAGAAGGGTCAGGAGTGAAGCAATGGGAAGTTTTTGGGAGATATACGGGGGAAAATGTAGAGCAGAGAGATAGAAGTGAAGCAGTGGGGAAGTTTTGGGAGATATACCGGGGAGGCATCTCTCAGAATTTATATATACATAAGAAATATATAAAAGGATTCTCCGAAACAACATATTTTATTAAATATATACGAAAATACGAAATTAATAATGTAAGGTATGAAGTATTAATTAAAGAAAGAGCTTTTTATAATATTTCCGTAATTTTTTTTTTTTTTTTAGTTCCTGGAATGTTTCAGCTATTATATTTCACGAAAAAAAATTTGTTAAACTATTGCTTGTAATAAATGTTTCAGTAAAAAAATCTGTTCTTTTACATTCATGTTATGTCTGTTCAAGAATCGACTGGAAAATGCTCATATTTTTAGCAGTCCGGGAATGCTTGATTTATTATTAAATCTGCTTAAGACAATATGCGACAGTGTCGTCTGGGGTTGTTATGAGTTTGTAAAATTTCTTTTACCGTGCTTCACTATTACTTCACCAATTTATTTGTATTGGAATACAATAAGCTCACGAGGACTGAGCAAAAAGTTCACTGAAATTGAATTTCCAGTCCTATTTACTGGAATTCTGAATATCTTTTTTACTAAATATCAAACGAGCTAAAAGCTTGTTGAAATAGGAAAGCTCTTTTGTTAATTGATGTACATCCGTTTCACTTAGCCAATTAAAAGCGAACTTATATGTGCAATAATATGCTCGGAGCATTTTACTTTGATATTCTCAATTCAACATTGTCCATTGACTTAACTGAATTTTCTGGGAACCGAAAAAATTAAAAAAAAATGAACTGTTCTAGTTATGAACATTATTGTCATTTTATTAATACAAATATAATTCAACATATTTAAACTAACAATTCATGACAAATCAAAGCAGAGATGGTGATCACAGGATATCTTCCCTGATATGAAAGAAATAATTGAGTTGGGGGAAAAGGCAATTAGTAGGAAAAACGAAGTTGATACTTCAATCATATTCCAAAACATATCTTCGAAAAAGCGATTATTTGATTCCTGAATATTTCACTTTAATTTTTTGATTGCATCTTTTTGCAAAAGATTGCGATAATTATAAGTGTAACAGCTACTGGCAATAGATACTCCGCAATTTCGGCACCTGCGAAAAGCACAAAACTTCATATATCTTCCGATGGATCATTACTGGATATAGCACTCAAAATTAACTACAAAACAACGAAAAGTCACTATTTTATACGAAGTCAGTATTGTGGAACTTATGGATGGTTCTTTGCTAATGGAAATCATTGGCCAACTTTTTTTAATATACACCCCACCACAACTGTTCTTTTATCAGTTTACTGTGATCCTCGGTATCATATGGCGTCCATTTTACGCTACTGCTATCGCGCAACATTTTGGCAAATGGTAAACGAGTATGTAAACGTGCTGAATGTGATGTAGATGTTACAGGTGCACGTGTAGCGTTATGCAGTGTCCAGTCACTTTGTCCTCGTCTACTACTATTCCTTTTGCTTGATCGTAAGTCTGCAGCACGTTCATCGTCAAAAGGTAGTGGTGAAAGCCATTTTCGCCGTTGGTGACCATGTGAGGAATTAGGTTGTAATGGTGCAATACGATCCAGATCACCTAAAACGAATATCCCTCACTTTATGAGAGAAGAGTAAATGCTCAACTTTGAGCAGATATTTGTCGCATGGAAAATAGAGGATGAAGAATAAAGGTTGAAAATATATAAATTACTCCGGTTAATTAATTTTCGACTATTTAAAAATCAACCATCGATTAAGTGTTAGCCTCCGTGAATTATGCATCACCGGCGGTTATGAGCAAAGATAATCAAATAGCCATTGTATATCTCTTGAATTTTACAGCATTCTTTCCGCACCTCTTTGATCATTTATTTACCAAAAGTACTAACCATCTTTTAACGGTGAAAAATTCCACGATGGCCGTGAGTCAACAATAGAGATCGGACGTTGACGCCAGCTGCTTGTTTCGCTATCCTTTCTGAGCTTCACTTTTGTACTAGCTCGGTTACGTTCCAGTTTACTGCTACCATCGTTCATTGGATTGAAATTTCTTTGAAGCGTCGATATAAATCCTATAAATAAGCTCATTCTCTGAATGTTTTCTCACTGATCCATGAAATGAGGGCGCTTACTGCCGGAATTCCGCATTGTAGTACCGTCACCAGTAAGTACGGTTTTTCCGTGATCATTAACATTCGTTCAGTGATGCCATTAGGTCTGCGAAAAAGACAATTCCATACCCCGTAAGCATTGTCACGGTATTTTTACAATGTATGCAATAGTTGTCTATAATCTGCAAAGGAATATTATCTATCCCGTCAGTAATTTCACTGGTTGCTTAGGAGCGGAAATAGCCTGAAGGTTTAAGTTTATTGGCTATAAATATAAATGATGATAAAAAAAATCATCAGATCTTCATTAAAGTTTCCGATGATCATAGGATACAAGAATCAAACCTTTGCTTCTACGAGTAGTTGTTGGACAACTGATACTACTTGGCGTTGATATCAATTGGTTTACACCATTCATCATTTCGGTACTTTTTTCTGATATACTGGAAAGTTTTCGTCGAGGTTCTTGTCTAGCAGTAGCCAATGATTGATAGATGGAACAATATCCTATAATAACTCATTTGTTTACTTCATTTCATCATTCTATGATAAAATTCATAATAACTATTGATGAAGTAAACAGATAGGCGAGAAAATGGAGTTGATTCCGTAACTATTGCTTACCTTTCCTATCCATTTTATTATCATCTTGAATATACAAATGTCCACATGATGCACTTAGTTTCTTTTTTTGCTTCTCAGTAAGTCGTTTTGTTGGTGGTTTCGTTGAAGCTACCTATAATATTTTTTGACGTTTTCAGCAAATTTTATGAAAAGAAATTCTTCATAGTATTATCTGAGTCAGGCTTCACTTTATCGTAATTTTTTTTAAAAAATAAAAAAAAAAATCAAACGTTGATATTTGTCATTTTTCTTCAACCTCTTTTAATGCATCCTTTAATTCATCGGCTGTTGGTAGCGTTTTTTGTTTCGCATTATCATTCAGTCGTCTTCCATGTTCAGATTGCGTTTTACGAGATGCACTAAATTTAGGCTCTGCTATTATACTGGTCCATCGTTCTAGCTGTGTATCTGAACTAGTGACAATTGTTGTGGTAGATGGTTTAGTATACATTTGATCTGAAATGCAACAACCGAATGAAAACTAAAATAGGCATGAGTTAATCTATATAAATCGTACAAAATATTGAAATACCTTCTGCTTCATTTTCAGTTTCTACAATTCTTGATCGTTCTTGATCAATAGCTGTATTTTCCTCCGCTGTAGAATGTTGCACCTCAACGGCAGTTGTATCATCAATTGAATCACTTTGTTGAGATATTTCATTTGCGGCAGTTAATATCGCATCGGATGCTGATTGCTGGTCAGATTTTGATTGGTCAAAAATGACAGTAGAATTGATAGGAATATGCGATTGTGCTGCTGCAACCTTTAATGATTGCGGTAGCTCTCCCGATTGCAGTGATATGGTACTCTTGGTGGTTAATGTTCTTGTTTCAGTTATAATTTTTTGCTCCAGTACATGCGTTTGCATTGGTACATTAGCAGCAGTGGATCGCTGCACCATATCATTAGCTGGACCAATAGCATGTTGTGATTGTGGCAATGTAGAAATATCACTAGTAGTAGTTGTTGTTGTTGCTGTAGTTGCAGTGGTACTGCAGCATGTGATAACTATCGGTGAAATAGTATTCGATAACTGAGAAGCAGTATCGATTCTATGATCAACTATCTTAACAGTATCCAATGAATACTCGATGCTGTTGGATGCTGTGATAGCATCAGGATGAATTTTCTTACTTCTCTTTCGGAATAAGAATACGTCGATAAGACGATCCAGGGATGACGTTGAAGATTTGATAGCTCCAAAGCAAATGAACAAAAAAAGTTTTCTTTTCTCGGAAAGAGAATAAATCTCAGATCAGATTATTATGTTCTTAAGTTGTGTTTTTTTTTTTTTTTTGGTAATTATGTAAAAGTTGCTTCTCTTTTTTTTCACTTTTCTGAAGGAAGAAATAAATTTGAATCGAGATAGAAGCAAACTTTCGTCTCTCCTCTATATTAAAACAATAACATTTAGATTCAACCAAAATTTTATTTAACTATTAAATCTAAAGGAAAACAATAGATGAATATATTTTCTACTGGGGATATAAGATATATTTTTAAACATTTTTAACCTTGTAATAATATATTTTTTACATTAAGATTGAATGATAATAAAAGATTATACGTAAATTTAAACTGTTAAAAAAAGTTTTATTTCTCTATCCAGTTTACTTATTTGCACCAAGTAAACGAACTAACAACTAGGCCTGGACGATTGTTTCCACGTGCCCTGCTTAAATAATTCCCACATTGTACGTAGTGATGTTTCCGATAATGACTGACTGACGTTCTGCAATTTTATTAGTTCATTGTAAAACAAAAAAAAAAAAGGAAAGGAAAGGAATAATTGTTCATTTTACTTCCTTTGAAAGATCTCAAATATCGCATGTAATTCATAATCACAATTAACAATACATTTCATACAATAAATAAAATCAAAATTTCTCCACTTAATTCTGCTTTACCATCACTTTCGAATTTGTGGGTTCGACATTCTCAAAATTTTTTATTACATTCCCATCAGTTGGCAATACTTCTTCGATGTCTTTCTGTGTTACAACAGGTAGCATCATATTTGTACTCTTCTGAGATTCCAATGATATTTCGCTTGATCCTGCATGTGATTCTGATTTAGTTTTCTTCAGTTTCTTATTTGAGGATATAAGTGAATCAGCGTCAATGATTTCGCTAACAACTGTTTCCTTTCTTTCAGCTGTAAAAGAGAATGATATTCATATGCTAGAAAATCTCAGAAGAATACGAGAGATCTATCAGTTTAAAAAAGATCATTTTGTGGCAATCAGGTATTAAAAAATATTCTTTTGTAAATATCTTAACGTCATTTCTTTCTCTCCCTCTCTCTCTCTCTCTCTCATATTAATTAGCTTTTTTTTTCTAATAAGTCTTAGCACATCAAAAGCTAAAATAAATATCTGTAAAAGCTTAGACATCAGTAATATATCAGTTGATTAACTCACATTTCATTTCATCAAAGGTTTGTTCGGATACTTGTGATTGCTTTTTCGGTGGTTTTTGTTTTTTATCTCTTTTAATTTCATCATTTTTCTGCCATGAATCTAACGTTTGTATACTTTCTTGATTGATAAGAACTTTCTTCGCTGTCTTAGAAATATTTTGATTGCTAGTTGGATTGGAGGTTGGAAGATATTTGCTGTCAATAATTGATATTGCTTTTTCATCATTTGCAAAACTATTTGAGCTAATGGAATTGGGATTATTATTCATATTGATTGATTCGGTTGTAGCCAATTTAGAAGTGGTATTTTTAACGGAACCAATTTCCGTTGTAACCAAATGGCCGCCCTATAATAAATGGAAACATCATAAGGAATGATTAATTTAAAAACAAATAATAATTGAGTGAAAATAAAAAAAATAATTTTAGTACCTGTTCATCGACTACAACATTTCGTCGTCTTCGCTTCTGACACCATTTATATAATTTATAGCTTAGCAAACATAGCAATGATAATATCAAAAAGAGAATGATACCAAGTAAAAGAAACCACCAAAACAAGCAGTAACCAAGAAATAGGATGCATCTATAAATTAACAAATTTAAAAAAGTTAATTTAATAATTGATTTTGAATTTAGCCGAAATAAAATGATTAATTTGAAAAATAATAGAGATGAAAAGAAGAAAGAAAGATGAAATTTTACCCATCAGCAAGTAAGATCAGTTGTTCACATCGTCTTCCTTCTGCTTTGCCTATATCTTTTGAAGTATCATTCCAACCTTCATGACATTGACATTCATATCGTGGACCATTAACCAAGCAATCGGCATGTTCTGGATCACAATCATTTAGCGCTGATGTCAAGCAAGCACCAAGCGAAAGCTCTGCAAATGTCATAGAGCATCTAAAATACTTCCATCATTTCCACAATTCAGGAATTTATCATCCTGAAGATGTTCAGGATGATAAACTCATCATGAACAAATGAAATGGAATATAAATTTACAAACGAAGCATGGAAGATTGAGAAAATAAAATTTAAGATAATATTAACAAGAAAACAAGGAGAATTGATATGGGAAGCTAATTATTATTATTAATTATTACTAATATATGCATAATGAACTATTCACTAATTATTGTTACTAACATACGATGTTTAACAGACTATTCATCAACTATTATTATAATTATTGTAATTACTACTGTTAGCATATTATGCTTAATGAGCTATTTATTAATTATTATTACTAACATATAATGTTTAATGCGCTATTTACTCATTTAATAGTTGTATAATCAGGAATTTACCCATTATATGTAGAGGTATGTATTGATCATTTGAATTTCGTTTGAATGCTTCATCAAATTCCATAGTAGTACAGTGGGAGCAATCAAGCTGTACCATAACGGGATGACCATCACGTCGAACACAAGCCTGATATGGTAACTGGGTTCGATTTAACTGAAAAATAGTTGTTAAATGTATTCTTTTTCACTTTTTCTCTCTTTCCTCTCTGCCACGTTTGTTCGTAGCAAAAAGGAAATTTAAATTATAAATAAATAATTAGTGATGTAAAATTGAGAGCAAAAAATAAAACCAACCACCAAAATAGCAAGTCGAGATCGTTCTTCCGGATTCGTCTCAATGCCACCACACATACGATGTACATCAATGCCAAATGTTGATATGATGGTTGCTAAAAAATAAAATTATCAATGAGCAATAACTTCTGTTCGATATCTTTCTTATTCTTTCACATACCACAACACGCATTAAGCTAAACTCATAAATAAAACTAACCATAGATTTACTTACAAGCCTAGGATCGCTTATATTGATTGCCCCCTTATGTATCAATTTTTTTTAATATATAAGTATGGCTTGTATATGTATATATGAATTTTAAAAATTAAATTAAAAAGGATGTAATATCGGTAAATTAGAATTTGAGATTTTAATTGAATTTTGAAACAATAAAATTCCAAAAGTTGCTAAAAATAAAATTAGAAAAAAAAAACTAAGTGTTAAAGACATACTTTTACATGCGGCATGCTCACCGCTAGGCATTTGTCCTGGTGGACAAGTGCACCAAGGTTTCGGTACCAAACGTTGCGCTTCTGCATACTCATAATGAAGGCATGCAGCTTGATCAGGTGATAGGCCAGATGTTGTATTATCGGTAATATTAGCTAAACTATCTGTAATTCTTTAAATTAATTTGTTCACAATTGATAAGTAAAATTATTAAATGAATTGTTTATTTGAAAAGAGAGAAAGAGAGAGAGAGGGAAAGAGAAAGATATTACTTTCTTCCGACTGTTGATTTGATGTAGTTGATTGCGGTATTTGTTGTGATTCTTTTTGTATTTTTATTACTGTATTTTTGGTATCATTTGATGTGTTATTTGGAGAAGGATTAAAAGTTCCATTCTGATTCTGATGCTGTTTATTAGCCGATAATGAAATGCCATTTGATGGAATGATATTATCTTGCTTTAAAGTGCCGCTATATTCCGATCTGTTACTTTTGTTATCAATTCGAATAGCATCAGGAGATTTAGCCATTTCAGTTGGATTTGTTGATGCATTTATTGAATTTTTCAATTTTTCCAAAATTTGTTGCTCTGTTGGATTTTCACCGGTACGATGAATGAACGGTGATTGCAGCATTTCAATAACATGACTGGCAGTAAAATTATTGTCGATACTCGATTTTACAGTCGTGAAATGAAGCTGATATGTAGTGGTAGTTGCATCTGATTTATTACCTAAATTATATCCTATATGATAACTGCTAGAACAATACTGTTGTTCATTATTGTTTAGAATTGTTTCTTTTTTTTTTTGAGAATTTCTTGAGAATTTTGAGAATTTTCCTGTACCTAATGATTTATATGAATGGAATGGTTGGAAAATTTTTGCTTTATTGATAAAGCTATATGCTTTACTGATAAATTTACTGATAAAACTACAGTAGTAGTAGTATTAAAATTTGAAGATTTAAAATCTTGACCAATCATTCTATTATTTGGTATTTGAAATACGAATTGTTTTGTTGTCGATTGAATGGTTGCATTATTCCAATCTTTTGTCATATCATCATCGGTATCATTTCTCCAATTGGGATGTAACGGTGAAGGAGAAACTGATTGCAACCATGATGAGATAAATGTTTGAGTGCTAATCGTACCATGAAAAATATCACTTATATTGCTACCAAATTGCAAACCTGGATATAGATTGGTACCACGCTTGATACCGAATACAGCAATGTAAGTAGGATCTGAAAATAAAATATCATTGCAATAATTCGTTAGCTTGAAGAATAATTCAAGTGATTTTTTTTTTCAAATGAATGTAATCATTACTTTCTAAGGTGATTACTCATGTACATATCATATCCGATTTCCATGGATTTTTTTTTTTGAAATATAAATTAATAAAGCTTTAGGAAAATGACCTTGATCGGATTTATCGATGCAATTAGTTTGACCTTTTTCGATCCATTTTCTCATTACACATTCACCATAACCTTTGCAAGGTACTGTTCCCTCAATTGAACATAATTTTTTCTCTAAAAAAAGACGACAAATTTCAACGTTTGCTCACCAAATAAAATATCATACAAGTGGAAATTAGAAATTGATTTTAGTTAGATCTATTTGTAACAATTCACGGATTTATTAAATTACGCAAGCCTATCTCGAATGAAATTAATTCATTCAGAACAGATGATCTATCTAACAGGGTCGTAGTTTACTGTAATGAAATTATATATGATATTACATCTGCTTCAAATAATATTTGCATTTAATAAAACTAACAAAAATTAGTTCCAAATTTTATCGGGAAATTCGAAGTTTAATGATATAAATTTTCGTTCGTAAATAAAAATTTGCATAATTGATATTTAGATAAGAGGAAATTTATTAATACAATTTATAGTCATATTTAATTTCTGTTATATAACAATGTTTTGCTCTATAGTGTTATGTCATTCAGCGCTTCCAACAGTATTTCCCGCCGTTTATGATCTTCTCTCTCCTTTCCTCTCTCTCTCTCTCTCTCTCTCTCTCTCTCTCTCTCTCTCTCTCTCTCTCTCTTTCTCTTTCACAGGTAACAAAGCATACGGCTACAAATGAATGCTCCTCCATCTATTTTCTTTGTTTAATCTTTTTTTTTTTTTGGCTTTATGCTATAATATTGTCAAACCGTGACATTATCGATTGTATATCAATCATATACCGATCATCCCAATGAGGGATATCCATCTATTTTGTCTGTCTAAGGACGGTCTCAGTCTTGTCCATCATACAGTGAAATTGTAATAACAATTTGGAAGTGTACCACGTATCGTTTGCCTTCGAGTGGATATCATCCAAAACATATATCCTACGTGGTACACTTCCAAATTGGTATTACAATTTCGCTTACCGTACAACAAAGTTCATTTAGCTTTCTTGCAACTATCAACCAACGATATTCACGAAGACTTTATCAATCGCTTACAGTTGCTATTCTAATCCCAGCTAACAAGCATTTCGATTCTGATTATCGTGATACAACTATCAGCTCTCCTCCCTACATCACAAAAACTTTCGTAATAAATTTAATAACTGAATTAAATTTCAAGTAAATGTTTGATATTTTCAATTTATTTTTTGTTTAAAAAAATAAGTAATACTCACTGGTAACATCGCAAAATTGCGGTGATGTTGGTGAATTATCACATCCTGAAATAAGCATAAAATTATTGATTAAAGATTTGAAAGCTTTGAAATTAAATGAGATAAAGCATACGAGGATTAATAAAGCACTGAGCTGCATATTGTAGTGATACGCAGTATGAGCCGCATTTTACGTAACCGGGAAAGCAAACTGAAAAACACAAATACATAAAATATGACTTTAAAATTTAATTAAATTAAATTATGCCAAATTTTTTGACCCATAAAAAATTCATTAATTTGGCTAAAATTATTCATAAGATTAATTGCACTTATCAATTACAGCAAAATCATAATTAACTCATTAAAATGCACTTATTTTTTGCATTATCATAATTTTTATAATAAATTTATCATGAATGTTTATTATCATAAATTTTGCATTATCATAATTTTTGTAGGAACAATAAATTTTGTTATATTACACTTAAATTTCTTAACTAAATAGCCTATTGAGTTAGATTTTGATAGTGCTTGTTCAAGCAGTTATCAATTACGAGCAAAATCATAATTAACTCATTAAAAATGATTACAACAATACAAATAACAATTCATCAATCAAATTTACACTCATCACTTCCATCCGGACAATCCACAATTCCATCATGAAAATGTTGGAGTGGAATGCAACGACGTTGTTGTTGTGGTAGCAATTTGTTGCCATCACAATCAAACTGTTGTCGTCGCCAATTTTTCGAATTACCGTTGACATCAGAAGCAACCGTACAATGACCCGGTACACGCATCGAAAATTCTAGGAAAAAGTAAATTGACAAATATGCAGAATCATCCTAATTATAATATCATTACATTAATTTACCTGATATTATCTAAATAACTGTAATTATAAATCGTAATTTACCTGATATAATTGAAATGATTATTATTATCATTCATAAATTTATCTAATCTAATTCAAATAATTATAATTTATAAATTTACTTAATATGATCTAATGGTTACAATTGTAATTCATAAATTTACTTGATATAATCAAATGATTACAATTATAATTTATAAATTTATCTGATATAATTCAAATGATTAAAATTTCAATTCGTAAATTTATTTGACATAATTCAAATTACTCGAATTATACTACAAATCTGATCTATCAATGAATAACAGAAAATATAAGATGATTGCAAGGAAGGACAAATGAAGAATGAGAAAAACACTAAAGTTATTTTACTTTTAGGATGAAGAAAATCACTTTAGCTCTTCTCATATTTAAAGAAGTTAAACTGATTTTTTTCAATCATATATTTAAGCTTTGGGAGATAATCATATTATCTCCCAAAGCTTAAATATGATTGAGAATTTCGCATACTTCTTAAGAAT
Source organism: Acanthocheilonema viteae (assembly GCA_900537255.1). Classification (NCBI taxonomy): domain Eukaryota; kingdom Metazoa; phylum Nematoda; class Chromadorea; order Rhabditida; family Onchocercidae; genus Acanthocheilonema; species Acanthocheilonema viteae. The sequence goes on from UPTC01000487.1 coordinate 22,157, forward strand.
TCCAAAAAAAAAAATTTTTTTAATAGTGGAAAAGTTTACCAGCGACTGTAATCCACTGGGCTGACACATTAAAATTATGTTGCAGAGGAGATAATTGTAATAAAATTGCAATCAATAATAATTGTTGTTGTTGTCGTCGCAAATGGCAAACAAATAAGATCATTAGCCGTTGTCGTCACTTTGCAACAACTCGACGACAAACATTTAGAAGTGATATTAGGATGGAAACTGTAGTTCCTCTGAAATGAAAAAATATGATCATATATTAATTGAAACATACAAAATTTATTTTAATTTAAAAATTTCTTTTTTCGGGAAAATTAATTTGAGTGAAAAGAGTGAACAATATAATAGAAACTAAGATTATAAATTAACATTTATAATTGAGCGAAGAAAATTTCTTAGCAACAGATTGATTAATAAATCCAAGACAGAGAAAAAAAAAAACCTCAAAAAATTATGAAACTAAGATTTCTGATGAATTATTCATTGCAACA
>UPTC01000488.1:0-36648 GCA_900537255.1 Acanthocheilonema viteae
ATATATATATAATACAATAGCCTATGACCTTTGCAAATTGTAAAAGCAAAGAAACGAACGATAAATGATTAATTACCATTTGTAAAATGCATATATAAATAAAAACAGATGCAATTACAATATTACGTCTTCCACATCTCATCTCAATAAATGAACAAATTGGTAATGTTATTTGAGATGAAAGATCGAAAATTCTCCGTCATTTTACAATAATGAAAAGATGTGCTACAACTATGTTGATTGAAGTAAACAAAATTTGTAATGCATTGTTTCAAATTTCAAATTGTTAATAATAAAACCAAATATATTACTATTAGGTTTTTTTCCCTGAAATGTTATCCGTTCAAAAAAACACACTTCTATAATAAAAGGAAAAGTTGAATTGGATTTGACAAATTAATAAGCTAAAACTTCAAAGAAGAATAGATAAATGAAATCTACGTGAAATACTGAAGTTTAATAGCAGCATATGATATGAAAGTGAGAAGATTTGAGCAGTAAATTCCAATTGCTGTAATAATATTTTAAGTTGCTATCATTCTATGTTAAATGATAAAACAGTAAAATTTGAATATTTCCACGAATGCGTGAACTGAATTTCGAGAAACTAAAGAAAAAAATAGTAAATTAAATTTTGCATGGTTAACGGACAATTTTCATCCTGAAGCTATGGTAGCAATTTTTTTATTTAATTATATTTCTTGTCTAAATTTTATCTTAATTCATAAAAGTGAATCTCCTTTAGCTAGGCTTTTAAATCTATTTCAGCTAAAATAAAAACTTAAAATTCATTTGAGATTTAAAAGTGACAAATTTTAATGACTCCTTTTCTTCAAAAATTTATGTATGAAATATTTTGCATATAAGTTTGTTTGAAGTAAAATTAAAATTCAAAATTAAAATCCTAGAATTTTTCATTCGATAGTCTTAAAACTGAAGATATAATTGAAAAAAAAGGTAAAAGTAAAAGTAAAGTATTTGTAATGAAGGGAAAATTTATTCCAAGCAAAGGTGAAAGGGAGAGAGAGAGAAAAGCCATCCACCTAACTATTTGTTCCTTGCGCTTTTTGTTAGGTCAACGAATCAGCAAAATAATTTATATAAGAGAATGTTTCTGCTTTCTTCCCTCCTTTCCCTCCTTTTTCCGTTTTCTTTTCTCTTTCTCCCTCCCCTTTCCTCTCCCTCCCTCCCTCTCTCTCTCTCTCACACACTACTCAAAAAAAGGGACGGGAAAGGAAGAAAGGAAATGAGTGGAAAAGAGTAGCACAAAATGGAACAAAAGAGAGGAGGAAGAAAAATGATTAAAATGATTGCATGCATAATTACAGTTGCTAATTATTCCATTATTTAATATGAGTTAACAATTTCGAATTTTGAATTCATTAACTGACTAATTGGAAGATTTAAATTGATATAAATACAATAATGTGTTGAGTGTGTTGAGTATTTATGTAACTGTTCACTAATAATTTATTGTTACATAACAATTATCGATAATTAATAATTTCATTATTTGAATTCAAAGAAAAAAATGCGATTTGTTCGCAAAGTTCTCTGCATTTCGCCAAAAAATTCACTTATGTAAATGCCAATTGGAACATTTTTTACTATTAATGAATGAATTATTTTGTCATTATTCATTTTCCTTTCTGTTCTGATATTTTCTTTCGGCATCATTCCGTGATTATTTCACGTTACTTTTCAATAATCCAGCAAACTGGATATTTATATTCTAGAGAACAGCAACTAACTTAGCTTGTTAGTGTGATAGACTTTCAATAAGTAATTTAGTAGTAAAAATAGTGTGTAAAAGTTCAAGGAAATGAATGAACATCTCAAAAAATACTCTATCACATTGAAGTATTTAAATTTCCTTAGGACACAAGCAATTTCATAGCGTTCCACGTAGTTTCTCCGGAATGTTATGTCATTGTTATCGTTATTGTCGTTGTCATTGTTGTTGGTATTACTGTTGTTGTTGTTCTTATCATTGTTATCCTTAAAGTTATTGTTACTATTGTTGATTTGTTGTTATTATTACTGTTATTAATTTTTCTCTTTTGTTCTTTCGGTAGTTACAAAAGGTTATATTATGATAGTTATTGAAGAGATTATATTACATATCTGAGTACAGTATCTCTCTGTTCATATTTTTTGTATTCATGCCAGCTTATTTGTCTATTTCAGCTAGATATTTGTTGTTATGATTGTTTGAAATTTTAGTTAAATTCAAAAACTTTCGAAAAATTTATCTGCTACTGAAGTTACAGGTTTGCATGCTTAATCATTCCAAATGCCTCCAACCGGTTCCTTAAATTTGTCGCTTCAAGTGGCCGGTAATGCGACTGTAAATACAACAGGTGGAAATGATGACGAAAGGATTTGGTTAGTCTTTTTTTATTCTAGGAGGGAATTCTGGAAAAACTCATGAAATCTGGATTGGTTTTCTATCAGTTATTTGATAAAGTTAAGATTAAGGAAGAAAAGATTTGGGAGGAAGAACGAGAAAAGGTTGTAAAAGTGGGAGATGAAAGAGAAAAATTAGGAAGTCAAAGGCATATAATTGAGAAATGGATCTTTCGTTGTTAGGAGTTGCTAATTGCCGCTTTTTGGAAAAGTAAGTATGCTTGAAATTGTAAATATTACAAGTTTGGAATTGATTTCAGGACTCAAATATTGTCCGAAGTAAGCGCTAATGGTATCAGCAGTAGCTCACCAGGAACGATTCTCTTTCTAGGTAACGCCATTAAATACTGCATGCTTTGTTAAATTTAAAAAAATAATTTGTTTCCCTAATAAAAATGTTCATATCCTTATAACTTTCGCTTTAAATAAAGTAAGTTTTATTCGCTTAGCATTTCAACAAAGATTGTCTGGTTGCTAAAACTTTGGATGTAGTGATTCTCTAGCAAAAACTACCGCCAGAAAAGTTAAAGCTGAAGAAAGTGTCAAATAAAACTTCGACTCGAAAAATATAAAAGAAAGTGTTGTGAAAGATGACCGAATAATTTATGTCAATGGCATGTGTTAATGAACTGTAGAAGCATGTTTCCGAATAAGTTATGTGTTGAACTGCAGGAAATAGACAGAGCGGTAAAAGTTGGTTGTTGAATAGACTTGAGAAACGGGAAACATCTGGTCGTGGCTCTGCGCTTGAGTATCATTTCTTGAATGTACATACAGATTACAGGGACGTAAGTTACGCATATCAGTTAGCTTCGGCAGGTATATTTATCAGATTTAATTTATTTGTTTTTATGTGATCAATAACAATAAAATCATACTAAGGCAGTTGATCGTTAAATAAGAATGATTTCAGGCTTATAATGTTTGAAGTACAGTAGAATTTGTTTGTGAAGATATGTAGTTTCTTTGCATAATAGATCTTATTATGCATCCGTGCATAAGAATGCAACGTCTAACTCGGTGCGTTTCAGCTGTTAGGCATTTCAATTTCAGGTGCCGGTGTTGCACCCGGCGAGAGCGTAACACTTCCTGTATGGGTTTTGGATGGTGATGTGGCATTCGCCCCTTTAGTGAAATTCGCTTTAACTGCACCGTTAAGTAAAAGCATTGTGATATTATGCGCGTCGATGCAAGAACCCGGATCCATACTGCCATCACTGAATAAGTGGGTTAAAATGATAGGTGATCAAATCGAAAATATATTTGACAAAGCTACTGTGACAGATGCTCGTAAATCACGTAAGTTTCTTTACCAAATTTTTACTCATGTATGTAAGTTATGCGTAATTCCTGTCGTGTAGTATCTTTTAGAAATATATAATAAAAGATAAAGATAAAAAATATTCAAATTATTATAGATGAAAGAGATGAGATTATGTTTGGAAGAAATGTTTCCAAAAAAGGTCATTTCAGAAGAATTATTTTGGCAGGAGTATGTTGAACCACTGGATAGCTCGATGCAAAGTGATAAAATACCATCCATGGAAACAGAACATGTACGTTCGTATTTCAAGATACTTTTACTGTTGGTACTTTGATTCAGTAGGTGAATAATCTCACGCATTTTATTTCTCACCTTTCTTTTTTGCTTAGCTTCCTTTGTCTGATTAAAAAGAAGAGAAAATTCCGTTTTAGGTATTGTTACCGTTAGATCAAAATATCTTGACTCGAAATACAGGTGCTGCACTAGTAGTTGTGCTAACCAAGAGTGACTTAGCACATACTGAAATGTCTGATGATCAACTTGATCGCCTACAATATCACGTTCGCAAATTTTGCATGGCACATGGAGCTGCTTTGGTAGGACATCATATATTTTTTATCAATAATGTTTTGTTTACGTCAGATGCGTATATATACAAAATTTGTTCATTCAGTCCTTAAAGCATATATGGATGTATTTCAGGTTTATACATCTGCAAAAGAAGAAAAAAATACAGCTTTACTGTACAAATATCTTGTTCATCGGGTATGTGGAATGCCATTTACAATGCCTGCTCATGTTGTTGACAAGGATTCAATATTCGTGCCGGCAGGTTGGGATAATGAGAGAAAGTTGGATATAATCAAGGAAGCGATCCCAGATGTGGACCACCCACTAGAGGTTAATTTCCATTGTTTTAGCAAAGTGAATAATGGGGAATTGCATTGGTGGTTTGAAATTAGCTATATATTCTAAATACTTTAGGTTGAGATTTGGGTATTAATTGAAAGTAGTAGGTAAGTCTTGCCTTGCAATCGTAGTTTAGTTCACATTCCAGTTTCTTTCAAAACAATTTGGCAAAAGGATTCATGTAGTAAGATCTTTTTCATTTGTCACAGATAGTGCGTGAAAGACAGTCTGTACGAGATCAGATAATGGAAGCGGAGGAAGAGCAAGCGTTCCTACACAAACTTGCAAGTGTGGAAGTTGCATCACCGAAACGAAGTGCACCGCAAAAGCAAACAAATGAAGGAGCAGAAGGCAACTCTCCTTTAGTTTCCTTTTTCAACAATCTTCTTAGAACCAAGGAGGGTCAGGTTGGTTTTTTTTTGAATGTTGCGAATTTTTTTTAATTGAATTATGTTTTTGAGATTGTTGAACAAAGATTAAGCATAAAGGATGGACACTGTTACTTGCAGGCTGCACAGACGAGTCGTGCAGTGATTGATCCGCAAGCACAGTTACAAAGAATGCTGGAACAAGTAAACAGTTCGGTAACATCAGCGGCAAAATCAAGTGGAGAGCAACCATCAGTAATTCCAGACTTAACTTCAACTCAGCAGCAGTCATCATGAATGTGATTCAAAATTCAAAGAAATACTGCTAAATTATAAATTTCATTGCAGTAGGTTTGCTGAAAAGTGAAATGATTGTTACTGCATGCGAAAGTCTTAAACTATCGATGATGATCAACAGTCCGTCTTCTCTCATTTTATCTAACATATTTATGTCAGTATTGTCGCAGTATTCCTTCAGGGTGGGAGTTTTACCGGAATTCATAATACAACTTAAGAGATATGGTATTAAAGTAGTCTTTATATTTCCATTTTGAATTGCATCCATTTCTTATTTCCGAGTTACGTATGAAGTTCAATTTATCGACTTTGGATGCCATATTCTTTCCCACAGTATAATGTTAACAATATAGTTCATGTTTCCGGACCAGAAAAAGTATCCCTACAAAATTAGAACATCATTCAAATTGAATATAATCCTGTAACTGAAAACGGCAAATTTTCTTCCATCTCGAGAATTCAAGGAACTGCTTTTTTTCTCCATCACCGGTGAAATTGCTTGCTTAGTAGTAACTCATCGATGACCATATTTAAAAGAAATAAATGAATAAATGAGATAACAGTAATGGTTTTACAATGTGTATTAAAAGTCCACAAAAAAACATGGCTTTTCTTAAAAGATTGTAGCAAGTACTGTATCCTATTTGGTTTTTACAAATTAGCATATTCCAGACGGCCCTTCGCAAATGGCTGGAAAATTTCAAGATCTTCCTGATAATTGCGATCAAGCTCGTAAAACTGAGTGCACAGCGATGGTTTGTAAGGTATCAAATCGAAGCACGGGTGTATTATTCGTTTTTTGATCCTCCTCAAATTAATCGTATATTCAAAATTTCGACAAAAATGGTAACGAATAACTCATAAAATCTGCATAAAGGAAGAAATCTCTCGAAAATTTTCAAAATATAAAAGTCTAGCAAGAATACAACTCACAAGTGTTCGAGAATGTCAGTAACAGACTCATCATTCTCAAGAAACATATCCACTCTGTACGGTAAAGACCGCTTGCACGGGAAGCGACGAATATTTACAATTGTACCAGTTGGTAAAATATTTCGCAGAATATCAGTTTCGGATCGGTGTGGATGATACTGCATTGAGGTTGGCAGGCAGCAGAGATACGTCTGAAAGAAATTAGAAATGGTAAATTTGAAATTAAAAGTAATCGATTATATAATTTTCGATATCGGATTTCCGGAAAGTTTAGAATACGTTTATTCTAACGTTTAATCTTAAGTTATTAAATGTCGTAAATAATAATGCTCAGATATTGTTCCAATCGCTGATTCTCTTGATTTGGTCGAAATGTTTCGAATCCAGAGGATGATATCAAACACGAAGGATATTGTCTGACACCGAAGGTGATCCGACTGCTGCACCACTTGGCACAACCTACTCTACCTCCGATTATGCATACACATCTGATGAATAGATTGACATCAGAGTGCCAAGAACCGAGGACAGATTTGAACTTCTGACATTTTAGTTTGACAGGACACTTGTCACTATGCCAGTGCCACCAAACTGGAGCCCTTTCAAACTTTGAACACCTAGTTTATCCCATCATTTCACGAAAGATTAGTTAAGACTATTAAGCTAAAATTCCAATAGAAAAACAAAGATGCTGAAGGTTATTCCGATAAGTGTTAAGTAAACGTATGAACTCCTGATGATAAAGTTGATAAGAAACGATTTTTTTTCTACTGGATGGTAGAAATTTTAACTTAAAGTTACTGTGATCAATTTATTTATATTACTACTGTGATCACTTTTATTACGCTTCGCGCATTAAGACTATTCAAAAAGTTTGACAAATGCATTAGTGACAAAGATGAACTTTGTTCATTTGTCAAAAAGTAATTGACAAAGGCTTTGAAGATAATGGAATTCGATGGTGAAGCATCTAACTTACAAGAGGTGTTTCCGAGAATTCTCTCGTAAGGAGGCGTAAACTACCAGATAGACAGTCTATTTTCGACAAATTCTTCTTCCACCCATGATCAACACTACGTAGCCATACCATTTGCTCTCCAACTTCCGCCACTATAACTCGGCAGGGATTGCAAGCTAAGCTATCGGCATAAGCACAAGCTAGAGCTGGTATCAACCATTTCTCAGGAATAATTTTTAGTTCGGACCACTGAAACAACAATTTGGTTGTATAGTGAAGGACAAGAAAGGCTTCTAGAAATACCGACGGTAATAGAACAGACTGAACAAAACAAATCTAACTAAATGAGGAAATGGTATTGCTTAGTAAACTTCAACTTGGAAAAATTTATGATAGTTCAATAAACTGGATGAAGATTAGCAAACGAATCTTACTTGATTATAGCACTTAGCTTTAATTTTTAGAGACAAATCAATCGTAGTGAACTTTCTTAAGAAATTAAATTGACTTAAAAATTTTTAAATTTTTAAGACAGTTTTAGTGTAGTGTGATGCTTGAATGCTGGAATAATTTCAAAAACAAAGAGGTTTTAAACTTGAGCATGCGAACAGAAAATACGAACTAAACATTGTGGAAGGCATTTTAATAGAACCTTAATGAGTAAGTGTTTTTCCAATTTCTTGATTGTCTTTTTGTGATATTCACTATGTAAATAAATAAATCGGCTATTTTCGATATGCGAAATGTACAATGGTTCATCAGTGATCGGCTTTTGTAATCTGGAAACTTGACAAGCTATTACTATTAATTTGATAAACTATTTGCTTTTACTCTTTCGGTCCTTTGCATTATCAATTCCTCCTTTCTAGCATCAATCCCAGTCTGCTTCATGTCGCTACTCTAATTACTTGAACGAAATGATAACTTCACCTTTCCAAATGCAACACATGTGTAGGCTGTAAATATTTATCTTCGGAACTCTCCTCACTCGAGCAATCATTTGAAAAGTCGTCGTTCTGAAACCAAATTTTTCATTTTAGAAACATTTTATTTTCTTAATTTCATAATATAATCTTGACATATCGCTGAAGTGTTGCTAAACTTTTACTGATTTGCAACAATGAAAAAAAGACAATAGGAAAAACAAACAAATGCAAAAAAGGAAAGAGAGTGACAGTTATGACATATAATATCTCAACTTCATTATCATTTCTAATTTTTTAATACTGAGTGTCATACTCACTGCCTTAAACAGGAGAAAAAAAACCTTTCTAGCACTCTGAACACATATCAATTGGATTAAAATATGAAGCCTCATATCTCAGATTAATTTGCAACCAAACACCAATCACAGATTACATTAGAAGACTTATATGGACCGAATTATCAAAAACTTTACCCGTAAACGAATTGCAGAATGGTTCAAATATCATGAAGTCTTTTCAGAAATACTATTGTATACATGATTTTGATAAGGGTATGCTATTCTGCATGACAAAAAGCATCCGGAGAAAAATGTAATTTGAAGTGAAACGAAGTATCATATTATCAAATACCAAAATAATAAAAGATACCATTCGAGCTAATTTTTTATTCCATCGTCTCTCTCGGGCCGCCTTATGTTCGATATGCTCTTTACAACGATAAAACAATTTACCGAGATTCACACCTTGCACCGTTGGATGATACAAATTGACAAGAAATGGTATGGATGAAACATCAGCAAGTTCTACTCGAACAATATTACCACAAGATTTAATTAAATTTTGGAATGTATTCACTTTTTCCACTGTTAAATCATTCATATCGACGTCTGTTAAAATAAAGTTACTGTTAAATTTCTTTTCTAATAATAATAATATAAGAATTATCTTTCGCTGCTGTATCAATCAGATACATGCTACATGCTTCATCTCGAATGATATTTTTGCTCATGCCATATTGATAGGTCTATCATAGCTTTAACAATTATTTCCTTTTTCTTCCGCAAGATCTAACATAACCTATTGATGAAATCAAAAAAAAAGCATTGTTTATATATTTGTTGTATTCAAGCCTTCCGACTAATCGCTTGGTTTTTCTGTGTTAGTATGATTGTATACAAGTCAATTTAACTTTAACGTCATGAAAAAACTTCATACTGTTAAGTTTATATGAAACTTCCTTTACAACTCGAATTGGATGTCAATTCAATATCGCTTATAAATTTCTGAAATCATACCTTTCATGCGACAGCGGAAAGCAAGCGGAGGTAAACGACCAAAATGTTTCAGAAGAGGCCGAACATTTTCTATTTTGGCAATATTGTCATTACCGATATCCACAAGATCTATTATTACACCATTTCCTTTACTGAATTTCAAGATCTTTGCACGTGACCATTTCAAGTTATTGACCAACACTGCGCATGGTGCACCAATGCACATTTAAAAACAAAATGAAATAGTAGTCTTTCAAATATTTAAAAATTCATCATATTCACTTTATTAGCAAGCTCAAATTTTCAGGAGAAAAATCATGCCTGATCACTTGAAATCATAAATTCATTCTCAGCACTGTATGCAGCCTGAATTTGCTGATATAGTCGCTCACGGGCTCGATCCAGTGATTTTGGCTGTCATGAAATATTCGCATTTTATAACCATAACATAGAATTTTTTATAATCATATAATCCCCTGAATGCTGCTACTCCAAACCAGATTCAAAATATCAACTGTCAAACTATTCTACTTTAATCCATTCTTTAGCCAGACTAATGTTGATATTTGTATGATTATTGATATATCCGAAAATTTATTACTATTTGAAAAAATTCAAAGCAAATAAAATAAATTGGCGTCAACATGAAACTGTTGAGAGCAGTTAGAATTTTAATAAGTCAAATCATTCCTTGTGCAAAAAATTTCATACTTGAATGCTGAAATCATAGGGTGAAAATGAATTCGGTAAATGTGCGTAAAAAACAGGAAGTGTAGCGGACGATTGTCTTGCAGGTGCAATAGCAGTTGCAGCAACATTGTAATGGTAGTGAGCAATGACCTGCGGTTCAGCATATTTCCAACAATACTGTGGAAAAGCTTCAGCCATATCTAGAAAAATCCCGAAGATTACAAGAAACAAAAGTACTAAATATATCAATTTATCAGAGCATTTCATTGGCTGCGTTATCTCAGAAAAATTATACAATAACATTGTGATGTTTTGATTACTGATTGGAAAAGCAAAATCAGATAAACTTATCTCCTTATTACTAAAATACCGAAATTATCAGACTATTAATAACTTTATTATGAGTACAACATACAACCAAAATACACACTAACACAAACCAAAATATACACTAACACAAAGTTCCTAACCATTAATATCTTAATATCAACATTTCTCTAGAAATACAATTATTAAAAGCACATACATCGTAATTTCCATTCCGGTCCACCTGAAACTTCCACCAAATCGCGGCACTCACTCCATTTCACTTCTCCCTTCCTGTCTACCAGCAGCTCTGAGTTGAAGACCGATGAACAACTCTTCTCAGTAGTTGAAATAATTTGGGAAATATCAACAGTACTAACACCAGCCATTCTCGTCAAATAATCTGCAATGACACTTCACAATAATCCCTACTCACCAGAGGATTAGTTGCGGTTCAGTGAGCTATCATTCGAGAGTAACTGGTAGATGTTGGCAATGAATTCTGCACGAGTTCCTGAACATCCTGGAACAGGAAGTATGAAAGGTACATAGATGACCGTAACATGCTGCCACAAACTTCGTGTGGAGAAATTCTCCGTTCACAATAGTTCAACAACTAAGTAAATTGTTACAAGCGTTGGACTGATCATCTTCATCTCATCCATACTTATAGAAACTCATATTCCTCATTTCCTCTTTTCCCCATTTTCATGTTTATTTCAGTGATTTGCCAAATGATATTAACGGATATTCATGTATACCGCAACATACACACATGACATGAAACAAATGCAATTTATTACGAAAAGCTGAAAAGTATGAGAAGAAACAATGGAAAATATATCCAATACAAGGCAGTTATTACAACACTGTACAACGAAACTGCATATTTATTATTTGCAAGCGTACGATTTCAAAGGTCGAAAAAATTCCATCTGGAAATTAAAAAAATCCTAACCGCTTCTATCTTGATGGTATGGCCTTCAACTTACGTAAGCATCTTTCTCTATACCGTTACACCTATTCTTTTAAAAATAATTGCATCTTCCGAAATCACTTCAAAATGATGCTCAGCTTTTCATATATAAGACTGCTAAGTTTCGGAAGAGAGTATTTACATGCTTTACTGATTCGCTGAACAAAGGCTGACTACAAGTATTACATTTTCAGAAACAGATGTTTGCGCATGCTAACTTCATAACGAATGACTACTGAAGTGGGTGTCAAAAAATGCATCCAACTGTTGCACTTCATCATTTTCGTACTCCTCAAAAGCACTCTCAAAATCTATGTATTCGATGCGTGATGTGGATGCTTCCAAATGCTGAAAAAAGCAATAAATTATATCGTATCTATATAGACCCTACTTTTCAATAGCAGCAGCTCACAGTACATCAAAATAAAAGAAAAGAAATGGTTCCTCTTTAATATCTATCACAATCCACTAAAAAATGACAGGCTTGACTGAGTTCCTCAAATTCATTATTCATCAAAAAATATTCAGCGGTGATTTTGTAATAATACTCTAATAAATGGTAAAATTTTGATATGCCAAAGTGTCAAATTATCTGGAATATTTAAATCAAAAAAGCCAATTTACTTCAGGCACTTCAGATGTGTGTGACTGCTGAACTGAAGATTGCTGAAGAGTAAGAGCATCAGACGGGTTTTCTTCGTGTACATAACTTTTAAATTTTCTATGTACAAGTGCATCAACTTCTGGATCGTTAAATGATAGAATAAGTGGCGCTTTCAGTTCACGTTCTTTATCGGCTTTTATTTTACTTCCATATTCAGATACAGGAAATAAACTTTCCGAAACATTTGACATTGATGCTTGCTCACCTGCAAAATACGAAAGTATTGAGCCTTTCACCTCTTAAGAATTTTTCCAAAAAAACTTTATAGATGTATTTTGACAGATATGATTTTAATTCATTCTTCTTATACAAAGTTACGAGTTTAATGCTAATAATGAGATTTCTATATTATTGTAAAATTGCCAACTGTTAGCTTCGAAAAAAGATTCTTAAAGATTCAGCTTAACAATAAGATTATAGCATTATAAACACAGTTTCATTAAGTAAGTAACTAACACTGAAGCTTAGTAATTTCTTAATGCAACTGAAGTCTCGAGAAATTTAATAAGAAATATAGAATGAAAATACGTCTACCGTTTTTGCTTGAATGAATATATTCCATGGAAAAAGGTTCGCAAACTCCTGGTGACATAGTAAGTGGAGTAGATGCGATATGTTGCATCTTACTGTTTACTCCATCATCCTGATTTCCTACCACTTCAGAGCATGATAATATGCTGTCAAACTGCAATTACCTGATGTCATCATAATATGAATTTACACAATTTATTTACTGAGCCTATATATTTGTTAAATCTATAAAGCGTGAAAAATAGAAACGTCGGATGATCAACAAATTATGTGTTTGAACAAAAAAAGAAAACAAAACTCACGTCTTTGATGCCAAGACGGTGGGCAATCTGAACACGCAATGCATCCGGATCAACAGCTTTCTTGAGCGTCTCCAAGTCTAGCGTATCTTCCTGACCAGACCGCCTCTGTTGCATACGTCGCACGAGACGCTGTTGTTTCACTGGTATTGATGGCACAAATTTCATAATTTTACGCTTGCATAACTCGGAACCAAGAGCATCCAAGTACTCCGCACGATTGTATCGTAAATTATATGCCGTTACCTATTAAATAAGCACTTTTCACTGGGCTTTATAAAGAAAATAACAGACGATGTTAAAACTAGAAAAAGCAAAAAAGGAGAGGTCATCTCGTCTTGGTAATTAGCATAACTTGAAAAGAGGGAGTTATAATCATCGAGATTATATTCATAGTAAAGATTACAAAAGCTGTCGAAACTGTATTTGCAAAATAAAAATTACAAAAGCGTCTAAATTTGTACGACCACCAAAATGCACTGGCCGACGCCAGTTCAGTGAATCGAATATTTCATTTGAGATCATATCAGGATGAAACTTTGAAGGAGAACCTTTCCTGAAAAATAATGTAATTTAACATTAAAACTAAATCCACGGCAATGAAAAAGAATTAAAACTATTAACATTAAAACGGCTATATATATAGAAAAATGAGGAACAGAATTACAATTACTATTATTACCATATTATGCATAAAAATAAGGGAAGAAATGCCCTATCTGTCTTTTGAAACAGAGAACAGAAATAAAACATGAAACAAATTTGGAACAAATAATGCAGAAATATGATTTCATGCTATGAAAGATCAATCTACGGTATGAAATCGAGAGTGTTGTGGACGAGAAAAGGATAAATTAATTTTAAAAAGAGAAGTTTTGCAATGAAGACTAAAATTGAAGTAAGCAAAAAACAACTATTATCGTTATTATTTCTACACTTTAACAATTACAGTTATCAGTTTGCAGTTGTCTTCGCACTGCTTTAATAACGGGATAATTTATCCTTTAAAATTCGAAAAAACTTACAAAATGGATGTTCGAGGAGCTGGACTCGTCTCCTCTGGGCCTTTAATACCTTTCATGGACTGTTTTAGAGCCACCTCAACAGCAGCAATGCATTTTTGATCTGCCGGCAAATTCCTCGGCAAGGTAGGCCGATCTGCACTATTATATCGTCGTTTCCGAAGGGATGATCTCATCCCCAAATTTGTAATCACTTTTGTCGAGATTTTAGTAGATGTTTCTGAGTCACTGTTTTCAAAATAAGTTGTATGTCTGCCAACACTTGGTTTTAGTCGATCTGTTATTGATTGTCGTTCCTCGATATCTATTTCCATCTTAGGCCATTTTCGTAAATAATTCTGGACTGCAGCGGATGACCTTAGATTATTGACACCTTTCAACAATTCTTCAAGTGTTAAATCACCGAAATCTCTTTTCGCTTCTTCTACAGAAATTATCTTCAATAAATGATGCTCTGCCTGTCCTGTGCACAGTGATGAAGACGTTTTTTCATTCTTGATGAAATCATGTTCCAAAGCCACTCTAACTACTAATTCCTTTATCAAAGAAGCAACTACGCGGTCATCGTCAACAACTTCTGAGTTTGATCGTTTTTGTTTTTGTTTTTGGAAAACTTCCCGTATTTGAACAATATTCACAGATTCTGGCCTTCTCCTGTTCACGGATGGCACCACGAGCGAAATCCGATCTAAAGAACTACTACTTCTCGATACAGAGTTACCACAAGTTGTTTCATCCAACTCATCTTCGAAAGCAGCATTTTTCTTCCGCTTTCTTATAGTTTTTGTTGATATTTTAGAAATGCATTCAGCTTCCTTTAAATCTTGATCGGTATGCAAGATGTTATTTTGAGGTGTTGATCGTAAAACTTCCAGAACAACATCTTCATTTTCTGAATGTATGTCTTGCGAATTTACTCCCCCGAACTGTTCTTGTTGCTCTTGAGCTGGCGAATGTGTTTGTGAACAAAATTGAACGAAAGAATCTGTAAATGAATCCAGAGGAAAGTCTGAAGTAACGACACATTCTGGAACCAAGTCCACTTCCCACGATTTCGAGTCATACACCATGTCTTTTGCTTCCATATTACCTGAACATTCCCACTCGTAATCTTTTTGATCTGAAGCATTAGACTGACTATTTACAGGTTGCATATGGGTTTCCTTGATCAATTCGAAGTTTTCTTCTATATCTTCTTCATCAATTCGAATCTGTCGAATCGGAACTTCAGACTCCCAAATTTCCGTTTCAGTTGGAACATACTTAAATGAAGTTACATCTTAAATTCAACATAAAATTAAATAACCAAAAAATAGATTACTCATAAACAATAGGAAAAAGGAAAGAAACAACTAACAGGATTTGTCCCCTCTGAAAGGAGAGGTGTACTGAGAAATGAATCCCGACTACATTCCTCATTCTCCGTAAGTGCGCTTTCAGGTCTCACTGAACTGCCTCGTGTTGCATGACCCGAAGACGGCGTGACTGTACCAGATTTATTCTGAAAATTAGATAGCGCAATATATTTCTTGCTTAACATAATTTTTAAATTCAAAAAGTAAAAAAAAGAACCTTCTTGGTATTATTGATGTTTCCTCGATTCAATTTATCTCGGAAAACATTTGGGTAAAGATACCATAAACGTTGTGGTAATAAATGAATATTTGGCAAAGGTATATAGCCTGTTCTCATCTGTTCCTCCGTTCTCCTTGTCCAAAAAACTTCCTTTGGTATCCATAATGGAAAATGGCAGCTCTAAAATAAGTATTTCCATCAAGTTCAAAATTTTCTAAACATTCTGTTTCTTTTTTGAAGTAGCTTTCTCGGAAACAATAATAATTAACTAGTGACATGGTCGTAATGGAATCCAACGATTTTATGTTGCACTAAAACTTACACCATCCCCATTGAGATTTGAACTGATGGCTAATGCTTTAAACGTGTAATGTACATTGCTAATAAATAATGATATTTTGAAATTCTAGAAGAATATGCAATTGAAATTAGTGACACTTAACAGAAAAACAGTAACAAAACAAATTTCTCCACTGCTTAATTATTGTTTGTTTCAACTCTCTTGAAGCACCAAACGTTTCATTTAAAACAAAAATAGGAAAAAACTTGACAAACTTGGTTTTTTATGCCTCGACAAGTCCACCATATTCTTTGATATGTTTGACCATTTTCTTGATAGACATCAAGTTCAAGGGCTTCCAACCGTTCCGGACATTTAGGGCATTGAAGTATGTCGAAATCGTAAACCTAATTTTCACAATCTCAATCTTTGCCATTACCAAGCAAAATCAACTATCTTAGCAGGAAAACCAATAATATATTCAAAATACAAACTACTAAAAACACCGCTAAAGACCAGACGCAAACTGAATTGATCAAAAAAGCGAAAAAAAAAATTTAACTAAAATGCAAAAGTAGAGAGTTAAAAAAAGGATTCTTACACGGTTTTTATCGCGTAATTGATAGAAAAGCGATGCAGTGATATCGTCCAAATTTGAAGCAGCAGTAGTTGGTGAAGAAGTCATAGCTGTACCTCAGATGTCCTCCTTTAATCAGTCATTTGCGAAGAAAGAAGATGGCATCACAAAATCATCGACAGGAGGATCACCGGACAACTTTCTCCCCAAAATTGCTGCACTAAGAATTTATTCATCACTGTCGCTCAATGAAGCGACTCTGATTGACTATTCAAATGAAAAGTTGAAAAATACTTTCAGAAGTACCAAAAAAATTATTAATGAATTTCACACTAAGAAATTCAACGGACATCTCACTAGAATCCATACAATTGTAAAAAAACTATTTCTTTTCACTATCATGCGTGCAGAGAAACAGTTTTCAGGAGTCTTTTACAAGAAACTAGATAACGGTAAAAGTTAATAGTCCCAATTGTCTAGCATATAAATTAAGTAAACTGCATAATGTCTTGCATGATAAATTTCTTTTGATAATATCAACAGTTGTTGCAAGACTACGGCTATCTTGATAATGTAATACAATCTTTATTAAAATAAGGAATATGTGGAACTGCTGGAATACCCCAAGTATTAATAAATTTTTGAGGCTTGAAATCTAATATTTTAACGAAGTTTGTTGAAACATCCAAAATTTTCCCATATCACTAAATATGAACTGAACAAAAAAGTTGAAGCAACATAATGTAAGTAAAATCCGTTATAAACACACCATTTTCCAACTAGAAATTCAAAGAATCGTTCTGAAATAATGTTGTAAAGCATAGAGCTCTTTCAATACTTGTAATAGTACGAGTAAGCTAATTCCTGATCACTTTCTATTGCTGCGTCGATTGTAGCCACAGTAACCTTAACAAGCCAAATAATGATATTATTTTTATAGTAACATTAACGTATGTATTGGCAATATAATTTCGAGTATTTACGAATGATTCGAGAAACGTATAAGCAGGAAAAATGCTTCTCAAGAACAGAATAACTTTAATATCAAAAAGAACTTTTTTCTTTCAACACTCATTTCTTAAATCGTGGAAGATATTTTTAATAGAAAAATTTTCTTCGTTTTTCAATTTCTGCAGATTTTTTCACAATCCTTCTGGAATTAGTAATAAAGGTGAATATCACATTTTGATGCGTCAGTGTTTAGATCCAGCGGAACACGTTTCAAAACTTCAATAAATTGTTATCCATTAAAACAAACTATCAACAAACGAAATAAAATTCGTTTTTATCTAAAAATAAACCAAAGAATCACATTTCAGGTGTCATAGATAGAAAAGTTACAAACAGATAAAGCATATGGAACATTTACAGAATATGGAGCTTCGGGCTAACTTTAAAAACCCATGAATTATAACAGTTATAACATTTTGGGTAACTTTAAAAACCTACGAGAGGTTAAGCTTTTAAAATTATCAGCATACTCGAGCGTTATAACAGGCTTGACTTCAAAATTAATCTGTAAGACTTTTAAAACTAGTGTAAAACGTGCACTTAATACACTGACGGATATCAACGTAGCATACGTCCACACATGCCCAACTTACCTCCCACGCCAATTACGATAGTCTCCAATCACGTGATGAGTAGGGTATCGTATGCAATGATTCGATCTGAATTTTATTATGTGTTTGGTAGCATTTTCCGAATCTTCTGAATTAATCTCCCGTTACGATCTCGAAATGCCAGATCAAGCATTTTCATTTCATTAATAAATATCAGATAGATATTGAAAATGAGCAGTCTAAGTCTTATGATGGCCATTCAACGATGTTCACGTGGGATATCTCTTTCGCGGGATTACAATCTTAACTTAGGTCTCGATCTTGCGCACCTCTCGGTCTTAACTTTTCTAACTATAGTCTGCAGTTTCATAGTGCACTTGAAAAACGTATGAATAACACAAATAAGATCATTTGGTGTTTACTTTTTTCATAAGCAAAAATTATTGAAAGCATAGCAATTTTTGTTTGTACATAAATTTAAGAAAAAAAAATACACATGAATGACATTGATTGATGACTTTGGCAAATGAATTTTAAGATGGAGTTCACGTTAAATTACTGATTAAAATATCGCTAAATTATTAGCTTCTTGTCTTAACCAGTGTCGGAGAACTACTTATTCTAAAATATACAATTCGGAAAATTATTTGAACATTTATCAGGATTCGATCTGATTAAGGAATGCTCAGAAATAAGCCATCACGTCCACCAATAGAAAAATGCGAATCTAAGAGAAAAGCTAACCTGTTAATATTTATTCAGTTTAACTCTCACAATTTCAATAAATCCAACTATGGTAAACTTAAGTAAATGCATTATATTTTCATGGTCTTTATTTACTATGTTAGTCCTAGCAAGTAAATAAGGTTAAATATTAACGAAAGTTCAAAGCCCTCAATTTGAAACTACGGAAAATATCATTGGAAGATACTCTTGACTTTCGAAAAATGATATATCTTATTAAATCCATGCGATTAACGGTTAATTCTATTTATTAAACTTGAATTAAAAGTATTATCAACTCCTAACTTTAGTTTTAAAGTTACCATAAAAAGCAAAACAATAAAAGACTAGCAAATGATTTACAAAAATACAAATTGACAAGTTGTGCACAAAGTGAAAGCATGAATGGAAGAATGAGAAAAAAAAAGTTTTAGAATGACTGGACAAAAAGTTATGTATGCATACTATTAAGCAATAAAAGAACAAATACATGTGGCTGAATTGCAATATCAAAATCACAGTCAGTACAGCAATGGTTGAAATTCAAACTTCTATACATGAGGTTTTAGCGGAAATCTATGAATTTTTTCTTTCGATATCAAATCTCATTTATTAATTCCCCCCAAAATTCCAAATCGATTTTTTTTTTCATATATTATTAAAAGAAATGATACAAGAAGTGATAATATCAAAATTGCCTAAAAGATAACAAAAAGTTCCACGGAGTTTCTCTCCATCTCTTTTCCTCTTTTTCTATTCAAGAAGTTCAAATTCATCATAACTGTCATTGACTTCACCAAGATCTGCATAGTCTGAAAAACAAACTTCAAGAAATAAATTTAACAAAATTTTACTCCATCACAGTAAATCATTGTTTATTGGTATATGCAGTCAACACAACACGACCGTGATGGAGACTGAACAAAATTAGTAATTTGTCTTATTCTACTGTGCACTCTTCATATTCGTATCTTACATATTTTTATAAAACTATCATAGGTTAAGTGTTTTGAATTTCAGATCATTTGTTATCAATTGATTTCAGTAAGAAATAGCTGATTTAAACAATTTACCTCGTAGTTTCGTATTTTCTCCGACATAAGGTACAAATGGCGGAAAATTTTTTGGCCTTGTTTCTAGCATTTCGAATAGAGGCGGTTTTGAAGCTGGTAGTAAATGCTAAAAGAGTCCAATAAAAATCAATGAAGAGAAATTTAGACTACAGCTAGTAAATGTTGTGAGAATGATCTAATCGTATTCTACTTAGAATAGTAAATAATACCGTTCGTAGCCGATGCGCTAACTCGTTGTAATCATCTTCGGTATGACAGAGAAAGCCAAGGGCCAGCGATGGATCCACCTTGTCGATCTTCGTGCTCAGAATGAATGGGCAGTGATAGGTGCTGTCTTTGAATTCATCATTTTTTATCTGCAAAAGAAGCAATGCAAATATATGAAACATATGAAAATAATGAACAGAACGGTAGGGAAAAAATTATGGGTATCATGAGAAGTAAGGAAATGTACATAATAAAGTACTGAATTGACTTGAACCATGCAAACATCTTACCTCAACATAACCATCACGTTCATCTCTCGTTGTCGTAGTTTCATCTAAATCTACGAAATCCTGACAGAAATGAGGGTCGAGATAAAGTAACTGAAAATATAGCACCATTTTGAATGTAGTATCATAAAATTTTAGAACTTTGAAGACTTGCCGGCTTCACGTTACTACTGCTAAATTATTCGATTCAAAAGATTTTGTCAAATATGACACAACTGTTTTCCTAACTATGAAACAGATTTTTATAAATCTATTTCTTTATTCAGCAAAACACTCCTGATGTCATGACAAATAAATAACTGTATATCTCAATAATTATGACATACATTATTATCTGCAATACCGCAAAAATAAAGTGCATGATTGGGTCGACCGCCAATAATGCCAACACACTGTGGTAATTGAAAAAATGCCTGAAACTATGAAAGTACTAAAATGTTACAATTTGCTTTTTTTCATTTTTCATTTGTATCTTCCACCATCTCAATTCATACAAATGTGAGCATGAAACATTAAAAATTGACTATTCAACTCTGAAATCATATCTTTTTTTAACAGAGATGAATAATTGTGAGATTTCATCTTTTAACAGAAATAGATAAGTTAATTCCTCAAAGAAATTAGATGAATGAGAATTTCTTAGCAAACAGAAAATGCTTTTGAAAGATGTCTCATCTCATTTGTCGCTTTAGAAATTTCTTACACTTTCAGAGATTAAACTAAAACAGAGAAACAAAACCTGAATGGCAGGAAAGTAACAACGGTTGATTGTATTTAAGCCAAGTCTAAGTGGAATGATAATCAGCAGCGGTCGCCACTCTTCGTTGACACCACCGTAACTGCTTATCGAAGAGGTTTCACTTCGTGTTGGAGATCGAGTTAAATCTGGTAATATTTCTGCTTCTGTAAGATTTCTTCTTTGATCAAGCTATCAATAATTATTGTTACTTTATAAAATTCACAGTTTCAAATATTTATAAAATTCACAGTTTCAAATATTTATTAAAAGTTTTTTTCAATATAAATGTGAATGAAATAAGATTAATTTACCAGCAAGATTAATAGCATCATGATTATCATTATAATCACTTCCTGTCTCACGCCGAGATCTACAATAAAAATTTCAACTATGTAACTAATAAATAATGCCAAAATAAACAAAATAATAGTTTTGAAATCACAAAAGTTGTGACTCAAGCATTTATTCTATAATAACTCTTTACTTTAAAAGTTAAAAATGAAATGAAAGTTTTAAAAATCTAATGCAATGAAAATTAAAAAAAGTGTGCCAGAATATTAATTCAGAAAGTTAATAAAAATTAAAATTACCCAGATTTTCGTTGAGGAGGTTTAGTAAAAGCCATAGTACGTATATCGCTTGTTATCAGCACATTATCAAGAGCTACATGTACCGTTAGTCGTGACCACTGATCGTATATGACCAACTTTTTCAGTACCTGAGCTGCCGTATTCGGACCAAACCATTCTCCAATTTCCTTACCTTCGGATACTCCCATATGTGCTACAAATAGAATAATGTGACCTCGAAATGTCAAAACATGAGTGAAAAAAAATCTTATTTTTAGATATTACTGTTTTATTTTTAGATATTATTATTCTTTAAAACACGAAAGTACGCCATAGTCGGAACTACACAACAATTCATGAATTTCGCGACACTTTGTATCAGATCAATTTGAAGCTTAATTCTCATGTGGAGTGATTTCAGAATGACTTCCGGAATAATTCGTACCTTATAGAAACAACTTTTAAAAAATTCAATATTATAATCGAAATTATAATCGAATTTCAACTTAACGAATTCAACAACCATTTTTCCTAAGTTACAAGCATAAGCAAAAAAACAGTTAAAAGCAGTAACCAAAATATTGAAAGAAATTGGGCAATTTTACCTATTTGATGTATTGAGAAAAGGCAGTTTTTTTTATCCTGGAACATACGCAGAATGCGCTTGTATTTCGCCAGCTTAATATCTCGGTCCCAAAGCCAATTACGACCCAGATGTCGCATTATCAAAACCCGACCCAATAACATTTGTCCACACCGCAGCATACATCCCCAACCTTGGTCAGTCGTTGGCCCAGTGCCACCTATAACAAAACGAAATTAACAGTTAATAAAAGTAAACAAATGTCGAAGTCAAGTGTGAGGTAAATGATTAATCATGCAAATAAAAACAACAGACAGTTTTATTAGACACTCCATAAAATTAAATATTACATATCCGATTATTCAAATATTTCTTAATTCATTCAGTTTTTAATAAAATAGTGTGTCGTCGAACCCGAATAATCATAACTTACCAATGGGTTGAAAATTTTTCCGATATGTAAACCATAACAGTGATGACATAAATTCTTTGATGCGTCCCATATCTAAAATCAGAAATAAACGAAGAAAATAAATAAATAAAGAAAGAAAACAAACATGATATTGTATTTATTGCTAGCTCAATCTAAGTGAGCAAAATTTAATTTATTTCAGTAGTGCTTGTATGAAATGACTATAGAAAGAATAGAACGGATTTAGAAAGCTTTTTGATAGAAAAATAATCCCCATTTAACGATAGCTAATTATCGCTACAATCAATTTTCCTTTCTCAACAACAACAAATATACCTCCGGGAATGCCCATATTTCAGTCAAGATTAATATCCAAACTCAAATTCTAATCTAGTTTGTAAAGAATTCCACTTCTCATTATTATAGAATAAAAGTGGCTTTACAATATACGATATCTGCAGTTGATTCAGCAAAAAAGAATGAAGATTTAGCTAACCACTTCTTGATTTAAATTTTTCGCCTAACAGATAGATTGGAAGATTTGAATCAAATAAAGCATAGTTTTGAGCATCTGAAAAGCCCGGATCCAGCGTAAGATAAGTTTCCAACATTTTGCTCACTGTAGGTTTCCAATCGGCAAATAATCTTCTGGAAGAACAAATTTCAAAAATCTATTAAAGATGAAAAAAATTAATAATATTTGCAAAGAGGGAAGTTTATACTATGCTTATCATTTTTTTCCCCTCCAAAACTCCTCCAATTATATGTTTTTTTTTCTTAAAATTAATGTTCAACTAATGATTTAAATGAAACATGTTTGTATCATACATACTAAATTACATCAGATTAAAATTTCAATTACAATTCAACCAAAAAAAAAGTCGAGAAGACGTAAAAAACCTGAACTCATAGATAAAATGTATCAGATGTGAAGCGTGCAATATGTATTAGTTAATCCAATATGGAATGTGTAAATTTTATGGTACAATTATCGATATTTTACATTGCTTAGTGAAATTATGGTATGTCTAATATATGCTATCTTATCTTCTTCATTTTTTAAATTCAGAGACACTTAAAGAAGTTCCTTAATTGCTCAAACTCATATACTTCTAGCCAAAATCATCAGATCTTTATATGGAAAACAATAAAAGACAGGAATTGAAGAGTAATATTAGCCTTCTAATAGCATTATTATAGAAGAGATAAATGAATTAAATGCTATACAGCAACACATAATCATCTCACCAAAAATAAAATCAAAACATTGTAATTCACGGGAAAATTATGAGCATTTCTGAGAAAAGTGCAAAAAAAAAATCCCGATGATAACAAATAAATAAAATATGAGTGAATCGTTTATTTTAAAATTGAAATAAAATTCTATTAGCAATGTAAATCTCATTTAATCATTTTACATTGATGCAATATAATCTAAAAGGTGAATAGGTGAGTCTTTAATGATGAAAACATTTTTCACAAATTCTAATGAATGGATAGCTTTTTCCTCTCTTTTCTTCAACAACATTTAGTGACAGAAATACAAAGGAGGAATGAAATGACAGGTATGATGTGTAGAAGATAGCAAGAATGATAAGAGAGAAAGAGAGAGAGGGAGAGAGAGAGACATACTTTGCTTCCTCATGTACTCGATCTTTTTTTAGCCTTAGTTCGGCTAACATCACCTGATAATAATAATAATAAATTGTTCCTGTTGACCATCAAACGTTGCCAATGTGTTGTTAGCAAAAGTTTCGTTTTGATGCTGAAAGAATGTGGAGAATGGAATAATATAGAAAGGAGCATACGTTGTATCTCACATTTCACGTAACGTTTATTATTTCATACATACGTCATACATATCTTACAGTTAAAACACGTTATAAAAATTCCATTGGAATATTTCCAAATACACTAACTTGCTGCAGAACAAAAAAAAAAAGGAATAGATACAACGGACATACATTTCTCTCAATAATATCTCTTCTCTGCTCGTCTAGCTTTCTCTCTTTCTCCTCTATTTATCTCTCTCCTGTTTTGCCATGTTGTCAGAAAGAGAGAGAGAGAGAGAGAAAGAGATAATTGCTGCAACGATTTTTCAATATGTTCCTTCCATTTTCACGTGAAATCATTTCCTCTTCAAGTTATATTTTTATTTTCACGTGAAATATTTCTCACTCAGATGACGTCTTAGCACGCGTATTACGCAATTCTATTAGCATTTGTTATTTATAGAATACACTTTTTTTTTTAATTTTTTAATTTTTAAAAAATTTTTTAACTTTAGCGAATTTTTTTGATATTTGCTTGCTTTCAAATTTATTTTACTTATAGGATTAATCTGGAACTAAAGAATGATATCTGAGAAATGGATAATATTTTTGCTCACATATTCGAGTTCTGAAATATTTTCAGGTTGTTTTGGTTGTAAAAATTGATAATTCCGGAGATTGGACGAAGCAAATTAAATGGTATTGTAGTGATATGTGCATTCCTTTCCTGGAAATAACAAATTAAAATTACCCTCAATTTTTGCTATTTTTTATGTGTGGAAATAAAGCGAATATCACGGAAGTATTATATTTCATGAAATTTGCGCAAATTTTATAAAATTCATAAACTTTTAAACATTTCAGGCTTTATTGGGTCACCATATACTTGCGTCATTATTCATCTTTTTTTTCTTAACCAAAATTCGCAAGAGATTTTCATTGGTTGAGATTATCCTGTGTAATCGGTTAGTTCTTAGTCTTTTGCGTGATAATAAGCTTCTCCTTCAGTTCCGCTTTGAGGCCTCCGATCAAATATAGTTATTTCAATTTGATGTTCAGCTGTACAAGTTACATGGCTTTTTGACTAACGCTGATCTAATTAGTAATATAACCAATTTTTGCTTCCGCAATGCAACCATACTTCTTCTGGAATGTATTTTTTGCATTCTTTGCTAACATTTCAATCTGTTCGTTCTTTATTTTCGGATTAATCCTCTTCTCGTTTTCGATCCTTTAGCTTTTCTTTGTTTTTCTGTACTTCATCGTTTGACAATATTTCAGAAATTTTTAATTCTTCAGATTACAACGATATTTACCACCATCAAATGCTGCTTTAAAACAAGCATCTCAATCCCGTGCTAACCGTTCAGTGAAAAATCGAAAGCGT
Source organism: Acanthocheilonema viteae (assembly GCA_900537255.1). Lineage (NCBI taxonomy): Eukaryota > Metazoa > Nematoda > Chromadorea > Rhabditida > Onchocercidae > Acanthocheilonema > Acanthocheilonema viteae. Next base: position 25,570 of record UPTC01000488.1, read on the forward strand.
AAGCATACACGGTAATGTTTATTTCTTTGGTAACAAAATGATCTTTTTAATTCATTATTGAATTTGATTTAATCTCTGAAATGACCTTTTGATGCTTTCTTTGTTTATGTAGTGATGAAGAATCTGATGTTTTGGTATCAAAACAGATGGAGTTGAATTTGATGACAATTCCGGTGAATATCGCTGATTTACAACATTTGCAGTTTTATGAAACATTTATGTGGTCTGCAGAATTTCTTGGATTTACTTTAGTAAGTTGAAATTGCAATGTCTCACCTTAAATTTTTGAAATCTTTTACATGAATTGGGACAGAATTGTGAAGAATTTGGAAAGTAGTAGCGATAGATGCAATATACAAGCTCAATTTCGATTCACTTCAATTGTCAGTTATTTTGTTTTCAATTAGCTCTTATTTCTGGAAATATTGGAATTAAGTTTTCGAGCATAAAACGCTTCCTTGCACATTATTATAAATAAATAAATGTATAAAGAAACTTTCTTATCTATGATTTTATATTATTAAGCATGAAAAAGTAAAAAATATTAATCAATATTGTTAACAGAAATAGTCAAATAAGAATAAATTTTCTTAGTTATGTAGGAATTCGGAAAAGTATAAATGGAATTACTATCACAAGAGTTTTCTACAGAATTTCTTGATATCGCTGAAATGCAACCACATACGGAAAACAACAAAGGTTTATGAGTAATGAATATCGTAATTCAGTGCCCTCTAACTACCAATATATAGTTTGCTTCATGTTTGTGTGCACTTGTGCATATGTTAAATTAATTCTGCATATTTGCAGGTATCCTACATCACAAGCGAATTCATATGCTTTATCTTTCCAAGTAATACAGATTTCAATATTTCCATTATATGGTTACTTCTGTCTGTATTCTTCCTACTTCAGGTACGGACCAATCTCTTTCATTTATAAACTATTAAGAATTGTAATATGATAGCAGAATTTTCAAGTTATTTCAGAAACAGATAGTCTTTCTAATTTTTTGGTTTATTATGTTGTAATGAAAGATAAACTGAAAAGATTTCATTCAATAAATAAAATTATTAGGATCTGCTAAGAAATGTTATTTTGATGAATGTCTCATTTAATGAATTTTCAGGCACTGACTCTAATAGCAGCCACATACTTCACGAGTAATGTTGCCATTGGAGAAAGAAATTTGGTCATTTCGATAGCGTCTTTATTTTTCTTGTTCGCATTAATGTTAATCATGTTCGCGGAACGTCTCTTTGACACGCCCTTGAATGAAGGTAATTTATTAAGTTTTCATACATGAAAATCAAAGAGTTCCTTGGTCAGGATGAGATCGATAATTGCAGTAGCGGTTATTTTCAATTCCAATAATTTAGTTTTGAAAATATTGATTCCAGCATTCGATTCGCTGAAAAATGCAACGGCAAAATTTATGGCAGAAAGCCGAGTTCCAGGTTATATGTCCGAACATTCACCACTACTCTTCTTCATCTCTTTAGCTATTATGTTGGCATTTTTTGCTGCTCTGCTTGTTTTTCCCGGTTTTAGGTATGCACGCATGTATTCCGACGTCGTTAAAGACGCTGAACAACCGCTCGATAGGTAAAGATTCTTAAATATTATATCGAAATATTTTTAGTAATCTTTTGCATAAAGATTTTTGACACTATATAAGTGCTTCTAAACTTTCTGAAAATTTGATTTGATATTATCAGCTGAATATGATGTTCGATCATTATTTTTAGGGCTGAAAGTTAGTTATAAATGGAATGTCAGGTAGATTTTATGAGCCGCATTACATTCTATAACCTTGCAAATTTTTTACATCTAATCAAATAATATTATCACGCATTATTTCAGGATGTTATATCACTTTACCTTTATGTCACAGTTTTTGGCGTTATTTTTATACTCTCATCCTGTAAAAAACTATCTAGTTTATGGACCTAAACGACTGTGAGTTATATTTGTTTAAAATAATTTTGTTTTAAAGATGCAGGTTTTTTCTTTCAAGTATGAAATTATTCTTCTAAGTATTAATGTTTATCATTTATAGATTGCAGAGCGCTTAATTTGTGTCATTTATAAAAAATGTTTCATTAGATATCTTAGCTAATTTATTTATGAAATGTGAAATATAATAAAAATTTGTAACATTCACAGTTTTGTATTATCTTTTTGATTTGGTTTTATAATATTTTCAGGCTAAATGAATCTCAGATGGACATAATGCGTGTATATACCGTTATTTTAACTGCACTGTTACGGCTTTTGCTCTACCGGCCTCATTTGCAATCATTTTTGAATCAGTCTTTGATCATCCTTTCCAAAATTAACCGTGAAAGCGGTTGGATCAAAACATCAGTGCTGCAAATGAAAGTGAGCTAATTTTTTAATGAACTTTCTATTTTAGTGGAATGAGCCATTGGTAGAGTAAATGGAGGACTAATTTTTCCTGAGAAGTTATCAATTTTTCAAATTTCTAGTTCCGTTTTCTTTGATATTTCACATACTTTGATTATTCTCAGGAAAAAAGCTCTGTCTTTTTTAGATACAACGTTATTTCTATTTTTTCAATGTTGCTGCGTTGCACTATTTTGTGCCTCCTCTTTTACCAATGCTTTATGCTCTAATTTTGAAAACAACATGTAAGTTTTGTAGCAAATTTCTAGAGTCATTAATTTGAACAAGATGAAATTTTTTGTTAGTTTATAAAGAATGAAATATAAGATATGAAACGAAGAGTATAGATTTGTCTCTTGATTGTGTATTTTTTAGAATTTAAAATCTAAATTTTTGAATTTAGGTGGTATCTCATGGACCGGAATGAGTGACGAAGCTATCCATTCACAAATGCTGTCTGCTATTCCTACAGGTTCATTACGGGCGCTATTAAATGCCACTGTGCACCGAGGATTGTGGTCAATCTTAATTGTTGCATCGCTTGGTACTAACGCAGCTTTTGCTCTAATGGGTCTTATTTATGCTCATCGTTTTGAATGGTCATAACATTAATGCTCAATATTAATATTCGCTCAACATGAGTTGTTAATTCTTATGCTGAACCAAAGTTTTTCTTTCGTAGTGCTAGATTGCAATATGTATTGTGATATCTTTAAAAATACCATCAAGTGCTATCTGTATGACTTAGTTAATTTAGTCATCAATTTTAAGTTAATCACCAGTTAATTTATCTCATAATACAATAGCAACTCCGAATTTACTTCAAATTACAGAATCTAAAATGATACTCCTTTATTAATAAATCGTATCCATATTATAATTATTGATCGACTTGACATTTCTTTTATGGAATTTTAAAATGTGCCATAGATTTCAAATATTTCATTTATTGGTTTTTCTTTTACAATTAGAGTTTACGTTTTGTCGTTTTTGCTTGGAAAAGATCTAGAATTTGATTTATCGGTTTATTGTTATTAATGGTTTCCTTGTGTCTCTTTTTCTTAAAATTTCTGTTATAGTTTGCAACTTTAAGTATAGTATCGATTTTATACTTTTATGATTATTACTGCATTAAGATAATGTTTGAGTTTAAATGCGGGTTAGAGTTTTCGTATTGAAAATAAATAATTATATCAACTAAATAAAAGATGCATTTTTATATTCATTCTTCGCCATATTAATTTTGTTATAAAAATATTTGGATAAATTTTCAAAATTATCCTTTAGGATTTCTCCCTTACTGTTACCTTGCCATACAAAATCATTCGAGGTTTGATATGTCTGTATTAAATTCCAACTTTATCTAAGATTTGATCTGTTAGTTATCGACTATTATGCAAATTTAGCTGAGAATGACTGAAGCACTCTCTTTGATGTACGGAATCGATTTGCCAGCACGAAGTATTGTTGGTCTTCCAGCAGAGCAAGAAAGGACATTATTTCTTGTTGGTACCTTATCGTTAAAGCAGGATAATCAGGTAAATCTCAGTTCATGTAGTTTTAAAGTGATAGAAGTTATGTTAAAAGTTGAAACAGTATAGTGGAGTTTATTGTTTTTTATTACTGCAATTTGTGAATGTTTTATTTCTGGTTTGCAGGAGAAATAATTGGATAATGACCTTTTTTACAAACATTTTGAACAAAATCTTTTACTTATATTTCCTCTCATTTTTATAATACCCGTACAAATATTTTTTGCTATATTTTACTCTCGATATTACTTGATTTTTTTGAGGTTTGTTTGTTGGAAGTCGATGATGACTGGCTTCAAATCACCAAACGGTCATTTAATCATCCTGCCGGTGAAATTTGGTGTTTGTCAAGTTCACCCATTGATTCGAACATTATTGCTACATGTTATGTTGCTCGTAAGTATCTGGTCACTATCACTTTTCTAGAACCAGAATGTATGATATTAATTTTTCTAGAACTTTTCTAGAACCAGAATGTATGATATTAACGAGGTGGAAATAGAATGGGAGAGGTGCAGTTTTTTTTTGTTTACATTATCATTTAAATAAGCATTAAGAAGGCATGGCAGATTATTAAGAAAACCAATAGGTATGTTTGCAGAGGTTATAAAGGCCAAGCTTTATTTTTAAAAAAATCGAAATTACCTTTTTAGACATTCGTAAATTCTGGGAACATATATTGATCTAAAATGACAATTTTTCATATTTTTCCAATGAAATTTTTTTCATATTGTTCTGGTAAAACATTTTTTTTTTCGGGAATGACACAATACGAAGTGGTGTTGGTTTATGGAAAATGAATGATGATGAATCGAACCTTATTGAACTTGCACAATATATATCTCCTCCCAAAACTGGAAGATGCATTTCGTAAGTTTGAACTGTCTGCTTTTTAATATAGAGCATATTGTGATGGTGCACATCGAAACAGCCTTGTATAGGTTTCTTGGAAGAAAAAATATACAGTAATATTCGAATTTCTTGTTGTAGTTCTCATTATTTAATCGCCACTCTTTATGATTAGCTTTGAATATTACTATATATTTTTTCTGAATTGATCTAAAATTTGAATAAAGCTATCTAAATTTGTGCTGTCAGTTACTACGATTATATATAATTCAACCGTTTGAATATTTTTCTTACAATTTTGATTACATAATAATTTATTTCAAGAGCTGAATTTCATCCGAGTGGCAACAGAGTGGTCATTGCCGTTAGTAATTCTGCGTTAATAGCTGATGTAACCAACTCATTAAAGGTTTCTTTGTCTTTTATCTTTTCTTCAAAAATTTTTTTAATTAGCTGTGTCGTTTCGTCGTTTAATATATAGTAATATTCAAAGCTTTCTCAGCAACAGGATTGATCTAAATGTGCTTGTCCCTGCATGCTTAATTTTAAATTTCTCAAAAGTTTTTATTTTATATTTTCATATTTTATGGTTTCTCTGTCGTGTACTCTTTGTCTGTCAATAAAAATCATGTTTAGAATTGAAAATTAATGTTTTATGACTTTCAAAATTCTAAAAAAATGTCTTATATTTTAAAATTGATCAATCTGGCATCCATCATTAAGTTACATAAATTGATCTTAATCATCAATTTTCATCAGAATGTTCCAGATAGAAAGTTCCACATCGGTGGACAGTAAAGCACCAATAAGCGCATCAATATGGAATCCTCATTCAGACGGAAGTACTTTAGCATTAGCTTATGATACATTGGTGAAAGGCGTTGATGTTCGTAGTCTTCAGTATGTTTGATATATTCTGTTAAATTTTTTTATTAGATTTGATCAGAAGCGTCTTTTTTGGATTACTTGATCTCATAGAAATGCATGAAATTTCACAATTTTCAAGTAAAATCCAATCCGATTTTTTTTGATACAGTAACGCAGATATTTTATGAAAAAATCGGTTGAGTTTTTTCAGGGAAGCATTCTGTATTAAACATGTAAATTCACCTCGTGTCAGAAATTTGGATTTCAATCCCAATGTGCAGCACATTGTAGCAACTTGCGGTGACGATTTCAGAGTGGTGTTATGGGATATGCGGAAAGTGGATATACCTTTGAAAGTTTTGCAAGATCATTCGCATTGGTAAATCTTAATTTTGATATCAGTTCCTGAATTGATTAGCTTTTTGCTTTTACAAATTCAATTTCCTCATTTCGGTACACAACTTATATTTCATATAATTGTTGGTATTTGTAGGGTATGGTGTGTCAAATTCAACCCCATTCATGATCAGTTGTTGTTATCAGCAGGTAGTGATGCTAGATTGTTTTTGAATAGCTTGGAATCTCTCAGTTCTGAATCTATCCATTCTCTGGCATTGGTACCGGATGACAGCTATTCTTTACCCGAAAAGTAATTACTTTAAATTCCAAATGAATATGAATGTCATTTTTCTTTTTTTGCACCTTTTGTTTATCATCAGTTGCATGTTTTGCTGTTTATTAATTATTCAAGAATTATTTTTTCAGTGTTTTGGGTGATGAACGTTTGGAAAAGATGGAAGAACATGAGGAGTCGGTATACAGTTGTGCATGGGCTAATAATGATCCGTGGATTTTCGCTTCAGTTTCTTTCGATGGTAGAGTAATCGTTTCAAAAGTAAAACGACATCATAAATATGCTATATTGCGATTATAGCAAAAAATTGGTAGTGGCAAAAAGTTATAATGTGATATTCTTGTAATTGTTGTAATATGATTCTGAACTGTCTTTCTGCTTAGTTATTTTAAAAAAAAATGAAATTTTTTTTTGTTTTGATATATTGTTTTAAATTCATTTGATCTGTAAATTTACTTCTAAAACTTGTGTTTTTATTAATTTTTTTTTTAAATTTAGTTTTCTGATTTTTTTGCTATCGGTTATTTTTTCATTTTTTATTTTACATTAAATTCAATATCACTTATTTTATTTAATTGATTTTGAAGCAGCTTGCGATTTATCGTTTTTAATCCTTGCCATTTTATGGAATAGTGTATTGCTGCACAGTGTCGATTTATTGGGCACAAGGGTGCTCAAATCAGATTTTTCAATAAAAATATTAGAATTTTAGCAAATTGAAAGAAAAGCAGAAAACTCGAATATAAATCACTGATTGATTTCAGAGATTGAGGTACAACGTGTCATGCATCTACTATTTGTTGTGGACTCCATATAATGGTTTTTAAGATTTCTACTACATCTTATCATCTCGAAGTAAATTAATAATTTTTTTCGCAATTTTCTTCTATTAAAAATACAAGCATGTTGTAAATGTTAATCTCATCATAGAATACTATCATCCTTTAGATTTGAAGTATTTATGAAAATCATTCATATTCATTAGTCCTTAAATATTTTCCCCTCAGTACGTTTGCGATCCTATATCCTATTTCTATTTTCATGGTTGAAAGAGTTAATGTGTTGCTAGAAAACATAGTTGTATTGCAAAGTGAGTTAGTTGATCAAGTTTTGTGAGAGCATAGAAACATGTTGGATTAAGAACCTGCTTCTATTTCCTAGATGTTTTTACTTCCGTTTATCTTTTTCCTTTTTCTTTTTCCTTGGAGTGCAATTTTTTAAGCGCAGTTTTCTCTGAAAAATGGCGATTAATTCAAAACAATCATTATTAGTGAGAATTGATTTGATAAGAAATGAAATGTCAAAGACATCGTCAATCCATCCTCGGTTTTTTGTTTTTGTTTTGTGTTTTAGATTCTTGAAAATCTCCATAAGATCAAAGATCTATTTTAGTGCACTCCAGTTTCAACTTTATCAGAAAGTTTGATTGCCTAATGTAATAGAGAGGAAATAAATATCAGATTAAATCACGGAATAAAACTAGTAGTGTAGTTTGAAAATAAAAGAGGAGAATGAAATAAATGGACTGCTGAGTAATTTGGTATGATTTGAGGTATGCATTATAATTTCTTCCTTAATTTATTTTATCTCACATTAGAATTCAATCTGGTAGGCATTTTTCAAATATTTTCTGACCATTACAGTACGATTAAATCCATGAAATTTCTGTGAAATTTGAATTTTAAATTTTGAATTTTGCGTGTATGTAAAATTCAAATTTAAAATACGTATATATCAGCAAGACTTAATTATTCTTTATTTCTTGAAGATTATTTATTGATTGTTGAAAAATTTCGGAATTTGTTGGATTATTTAACAACTGGATCAGATCACATTATTATGTAATGCAACAAGTTACACTGGTTTATTATATGTAGAAGAAGAGGAGAGATGAGATTCTAAAAGATGATTTCTGTTGTATAGCGTTTAATAACCCGGAGCAAGACGTGCTGGTGGACAGTGATCGCAGCTTCCTGGAGCACCTGGTTGACCTGGCTCACCTGGTGGTCCCGGTTGTCCAAGTGAACCTGGTGGACCTGCAATTTATGTTTCATCAGTAACTTGCTCGAATAAATTTTGAATTTTAATTTTGCATTCTTTTTTCAGTGTTCAGATTAGATAAGCATAGAGGTGAAAAAAATTCATGAAAATATCAAGTATATATTTTTGCATATCATGAAACATACCACGTGGTCCTGGTTCTCCTGGGCCACCTGGTGCTCCATTTTCACCATCTCGGCCTGGTGGTCCAGGTCGGCCAGGTTGTCCTGGTGAACCTGGTCGTCCTGGCTGTCCTGGAGGTCCTGGTGGAGGCCGTTCTCCTGGAATGAGTTGTCCAGGTTCACCTGGTGGTCCACGTTGTCCAGGCTGTCCATTTTGACCAGGTGGACCTGGTGGTCCTGGCGGTCCTTGAGGTCCTGGCGTTCCATCATCACCGTCTGGAAAACGTATATTACATACATGAAATTCAATGGTATATAAAAGTATATAGCTTGATAACCATCAAAAATTAAACTTACTTGGTCCAGAACTTCCAGGTTGTCCATCAGGTCCAGGTGGTCCGGGTGGTCCAGGAGGTCCAGGAGCAGCCTGGCATGGGCATTGCGGAGGTACTGGTAGCAATCTGTCGTGAAGATCAGCATCTGGACCTGGTGGTCCAGGTGCTCCGGGACCCTCACCTGGTGCACCATCTCTTCCCGGTGCACCTGGTGGTCCATCTGGTCCAGGTGGTCCTTGCTGACATGTGCAACACTGAGCTTCAGCTTGACGAGTAGCACGAACCAGTACGTCAAGCGGTTCGCTATCTCTTTCCGGTCCCATCTCCACCATCTCCTTCCACATATCGCGTGACCGTGACTTGCAGTACTCTACTTCACTCTAAGAATTATAATTCAGTGATTCGAAAATTTGAAATCTTTAAAATTTAAAAAATTTTTGAAAACCTTAAAACTAACCTCGTATATTCTTAGAAATCTAATGGAATGGAATAAATCGGGTTAGTTTCTTAAAAATGTGTTATTTTTACTATCTGAAGTAAATTCAGATAGTAAAAAAAAATGAAATTTTTTGAAAAGATATCTACGAACCGGATTCTTCACTGCTTTGAATCCATTATAGATTTCTTCTTAACCTTATTTTTCTTTTTCTTCCCCCTTTTTCTTTTCATTATTGTAGTGAATAAGGATGAAAACTGATCAGATAAGATCATTTTTAAAACGCAAAATTTGTTGAAGACTATATTTATCCAACTCTCTCTACCTCTCTCTCTCTCTCTCTCTTTCTCTCTCTACATCCCCCTCTATATATTTATCCGTACTTTTTACATTATTCCGAATTTTTTGCAGAATTAAAAAGATGATAGAAATAACTTCTCCAATGTTTTCTTTTTCCTCATCACATTGCTCTAAAAATATATTCATTTGAGAAACTTTCAAGTATGATATCACTGCATTAAGTTTTATAATTTAATCTCCTAAATACCGTATTTTTATAAGTTTCCAAGATATTCAAATATATTTAAAATATATTTAACTATTCACAAAAATATTTCTTTAAAATTTGCCACATAAATATATTTTGTGAAAACTTTATATGAAATAAAATTGTAGCATAATTTCATAGTAATTACTGTTTCATCTTAAAAAAAAAAATCACGAAAATATCAGTCTAAAATAATGAATGAAAAATGCTTTAAGTTTTCTGAATAGCAAATTTTAATTTCTTTTAAAGTAAAATAATGAAAATTTTTTGGAATGTAAGAGAAAATAATTAGCAAAATAAATGAATAATAACAGGAAATAAAATTTAGACAATTTTTTTTTTTTTTTGAATTCACCATTTACCTGTACAGTTGCTTGTAATGTTTGAACATAATAGAAAACCATAGGAAACGTGAAAATACATGCTGTTACCGCTACCGTTGAAAATACAACAGCTGCAAAAGCAACCGAACGTAACGATGATTTGTTCGCCATGTTTTGTTATTATTCATGCAATATCCTTCAGGGGTCTTTTATAGAGTGAGTATATATATATGCCGTATAGAACCGGTATGGACGGGATGGTGGAACGAACGAACGAACGAACGAACGAACGAACAAACGAACGGAGAGGGAAACACCATATTGTCCGTTTTGTTGAAAACCTACCATTTACCATATCAACCATATGCATTTTTCATACAGTTCTCTCTCACACTTGCATGTACTTGAGTTGTTCAATTTTGCAAAGCTTTCATCAATTTACATCAGCATTGATAATCCTGATCATTCCCGGGATTATTGGAATTTTTGGAAATTAAAATCGAAATGTTCCATTGATAGCAACAAATATTTCCAATTGAAAACATCACAAATAATTTCCATGAATGTTGTTATCATTCATTCTGCCTTAGAATAAAATTAATTTGAATAAAATTTATGATTTTTTAATTCTAATTTTGTATCTAATCTTTAATTTCAATATTTTAATTTTAATATGTAATGTGATTAGAAAAAATTTTAAACCATATTTTACTGTATTATGTATGCAATTTTGTTTTTTTTTTCTATCGCTTATTTTTTTTTTTATCAAAAATTTCTTTGCATCAAAAAGAAGACAAGAAATGAAGTGAATTATTTGCATCATAAATAAACATATCGGATCAGATCGGACTGAATTATAGATTTAATCAAAATTGCCATTTCATTTCGAAATCAATCATTTCATGATGAGATTAATCAATATAGTACATGAAGAAGTGAATGTTTGAATGTATTCACATAAAGAAAACTTGAATTTTAATTCTTCTTC
>UPTC01000489.1:5364-36644 GCA_900537255.1 Acanthocheilonema viteae
ACACACATACACACACATACACACACATACACACATACATTTTGCTACCTTTTTCGTCTGTTTACTTACCATTGCGTCGCTTTTCGGAAATGGAAAAAAAATAAAATTTTTTTGACGAATGCAATTGAGAGGAAACAACAATAAAATTAAAAACTTTCAACCAACCATTTTCTCTTCCCTACCAGTTCTCCATTTTGCCACCTTTCATGATTGCCTGTAAAAACTTTTTTGAATTTATTAATAAAATTCATTTCATACTGAACATAATTTTTTTTTTTGCAGAATAATTTTCAAAGCAACAATAATAATTAAATGAGAACAAAATAGAGGAAGAAGAAGAGGTTGGAAAGTAGAAGGATGATGGGAACCTGAATCGAAAAATAATGCCAATCTCAATCGAACATGTTAATTAACTTTTTTTCTACAACTATTTTGTACAACTATTTTGTGGAATGATAATTGAAGAAGTGTGGAATGATAAAGAATCAGCTATCTATAACGATCAAAGCTTTTACAGTTACAAGATAACGCTAACTGTTATTTTATGATAAACTTTTAGATTTAGAATTTTGTTTGGAATGGTTTCTCAAAATGATTTCATCGAAATTAACACTTAATCTGCATTAAAAGCATTGCTCTCAAAATCTTCAAAAAAATGATAACGAATGATAATAATAAATAATAATTATAAAAAGGAAAGAATATTTTATCACTCTATCCGAATAATGCCCGATTCAGCATTCGAATCATATCTGACTCGATATCCAATAATATCGATTCAGCATCCGAGTAATAAAACTCCTAAATGTCAATCTCGAGTACCAAACTGGAAATTTTATGTTAACATTGATGATAATTATATTCACACTCCATTTCTTGTATCGTTTTCAATTTCCTTCACATCCTCCATTCTTTCTCTACTTAATTTAGAATCAAAGAAGCAGTAAAAAATTGTAGATGAAAAATTGAACAAGTTGATGGAATTTTGATTTCATCAACTACAAATCTTATTCTGCTCTTTCTGATAATTTATGAAATCAATTTTAATAAAATAACGAATGAAATAAATGGCGAAAAGATTATTCATATTTGGCAGAAAATGATAAATTGTTGTCGTTTATCATTAAATGATAAACTTATCACTATACTAAAGAAATCTGTTATAATCGGTTTCCTGTAAAGTATGTTCAGGTAGACGGATGTTGTTGTGGCAATTTTTAATAGTAATTATACTTTAAAAATGACCACTCAATTTTTTAAGGAGTTTTCTTATTGATTTATTGATTCTTATTGATTCATATTTTACACAATTATATCATTCCAAAAAAAGAGGAAACGGAAGAATATAAAATATTGCCAAGCACAACATTGCTTGGACAAAAAAAAAACACAAAAAGATTTGTGATTTTTAAATTTTACATATATATCATTTTATTATCATATCAAATTTTACACATATCATTATATCATATCGTTTTATAGTTACATCACTTTATCCATTAATTTTTTGAGAATATTTTATGGAAAAGTGAAAAACTAATTTCAACAATTTCATCTTCCTAATTTTTTTTAATACAATGAAATATTGATTTTTAAGAGCATTATTTATTTCCTATTAATTGAAATTATAATTGTACTTTTTGTTGATTCCATTTTATCATTGATTATTGTAATAAAATTTTTGGTCAATCTTGATCAAAAAAATTAATAAAAATGGAGTTCAAAATACTCGAGTAAAATAACAATATTAATTGAAGTAAAAGAAAGATATGAAACAAAAGAATATGGAATAATTAAAATTATTTAAACATCAATTAATTTATAAAACTGTAATAATAGAAATGCTTTAATAACTCGAAATTAATCTCGTCTTTTCTTTTTCGAAATAACATGCAGATGAAGATGAAAACAAAAAAAGATAACGGAGTAAATTTTTTTTAAAAAACCGTCTTCTTTGATAATAGCTTTAATGTGTCAAATTAAATTTTGATTCCATCTATTACATATCACCGTCAATTGAAAATTTTATTATTTTAAGGACAAATTTGCCGTTTGTAATTAGTTCCAAAAAGTATTTCAGGCCAGATAAAATCATTTTTAACTACATAAATACAACAATTTAGATGAATTGAAACAGAAAAAAAAATTGAATGTTACAAAAAAAAACAAAATGGAGAATTGATAAAAAATATATTTGCATGTTTTGGAGTTGAAAAATCTTCTGGAAAATAAATGTTCTAACATGATCTCATCAAAATTTATCGGATCTAATAAACTAGCAGACGAAAGCGATTGAAAAAAAAAAACTAAAAAAATAATTATTTGGATTAATGGCAAATTGTTTTTTTGTAAATTTAATTTTCCTTTTCAGTTTCTCTTACTCCTTTATTTTCAATATAATTTAATTGAATAATAAAGCAAACAAAATTCTTAATTTTATTTCATTAAAAAGATTCTTTGATTTCAAAATCAAATTTTGAATGAGGCAAAAAAAAATGTCAAGTTGCAAACTTTAAATGAAAATAAGTTTATATGCAAAGAAATAGACGTTTAAATTTATATCCCTCGAATTTGCCAAACATATTTTTTCTTTCTTTAACTTTTTTCTCCCTAATAAATTAATTCATTTCATTGATTGAGCAAAATGCCTGGCCCTCAGATTATCTCCCTTAGAAGTTTGTTATTTTTCTGTGATGACTTAAACAATAATTCACACAACCTCATTTCATAAAGTTGCCGATAATTAATGAACTTATAATGTTTAGGTTGAAGATTGTTGAATATCCGCTTCGAAACGAATTTGTCAATTAAAAAATTTTCATTGCTCACAAAATTTCACTATTGTAAAATTGATATGGAATATAGCAATAAAATTAATATTTCGGGACTCTTTTAATGCTTATTTATAGTTCAGATTTTCATCATTCGAATCTTTATTTCGGTTTCAGTCTTCTAATCTTTTGTACCATTTGACGAATATCCTGTACAAATCAAGCACTTCATTGATGATCATCATTTAATATCTTGAATTATTCTTAGTGAAAATTCCTTCTTTTAGTAGATAAGCATCAATTTTTTTCTAAATTCATGTTTCATTAAACTTTCCAGTGAAAGTTCAAAACAAATATCATTAGACTATTCATTTTGATATTTGTCAATTAGCAGTCTCATAAGAAAATAAAAATGAAAATAAAATCATTCTATCATCATTTATCATTTATCATATCGAATTGTGAGTATTTCTTCTTTAATAAAACTATAAAAATTAAGTTTTATATCATATTTAATTTCATTCATATGAAATTTCAATTGAAGTTTAGCACTAATTGTTTCATTCAAATGAGGTGCTATTAAATAATTCAATTTCTAAACTTTCAGATATTACTTCCGGTGTGTACAATTGTTGAAGGAAGAAGAGATTCGCTTGAGATTTATTTTATTAGTTGATTATAATTTAATGATAAAATCTGTAAATTTTTGCTTTTCTTTTATTTTCCTGCAAGCTATAATTAATCATTTTATGAATTCGTAAATAATCCTAAAATTAATGCGACATCGCCTAAATGTTTTATTCAAATTTCTGCTTCAAGCAAAAAAAAAACCATTCTAATTTATAATTTCGTTTTCACAAATTCAACTTCCTTTTTTTCTAAAAAATTTTCCTCAATACGTGTTTTTATAATGAATTGACTTCAAATGCATTCATTATTCTAACTTTTAACAAACATGAATTCTTTGACTTCATAGGCTATTTTTGGAATAGCTTTTTTTGCCTTTGTTTAACCTACTAATTTTAGCAGATGTTTTTACTACTGTTTAAATTTATTGGACTTATAATAAAGGATAAATTATCTGATTCGTAGGTGTTTAAAAGTAAAAAAGAAACCTGAACCGTTGATAATTTCAATTTCAAAACTTTATTGATCATTTCAAATATCGTACTTGAAGAGAGTTAACAGCATATCATAAAATTGCATTCAATAAAATTTTTTGTATTAGTGTAAGATGAAACAATAGATACAAACAGATATGCATTAATCAATTAATTAATCAACATAAATATTCGATACCAATATTGACAGCAAAATTTATTTTATCACATTTATATGATTCCTTTTCATTGTTGGTGAAAAAATCATAGTTTTTATAGTTGATAGCCAATGGTATAATATTTATTTTGTATTAAATCCTTCAATGATCTCCTTTCGAACGTCTTCGCTCAATGCTGCAAAAATTTCAACATATAAAATTGGAAGGTTTAGAATTTCAAAGAATGGATTCTACTAATTATGGTTGTCTAAGTAAGAGTGTTTGTTTTTTTCAAGATTAATTAGTGAGTAATTTTTTAGCTTTTTAATTTTGAAAAACTAAAAACTGCTGTCCTGTTTACAGATTCAGATAATTTATAAAGTAACAATTGGATCAAATATTTGTTAAAAGCAAATTTGAAAAATTACTTTCAATATAATTTAGGATTACTAATGAAATAGTTAATTTAAAGCAAAAATTAATTTTGGAAAAAGGCAATGAATTTTTAAACCAAATTTGTTTCCAATTTCAATTTCAATTCAATCTCTAAGGAATTTATAATTCCAGTTTTTAATGTTTGCGAAGCTCTCTCCCATCTGACAAACAAATTTGTGTATTAAAGTTTAAAGCAAAAATTATGTTACAAACTTGTTTGTCATTTCATATGCAAAACAAATTTTCAAGGATCAACATATCGTATGCACTGAAAAATATTTTGAAAATTTTAAAATAATAAGGAATTAACAGTTTTGAACTCTTTAATCTCTTCTTAATCATTTCAAAATAATTATAAATTATGAAAAAAAAAATTTACAGCTCATGATGGCTTGGATCTGCTCTTCTTTTACATGATTGATTAGCGTTGAATTGTTAAAAATAGCAGTCATCCTAGCATCAGCTTCTTTTGCTGCCGGTGAAAATTTCGCTACCACTTGATCATGAATTTTATCATATTCAGCTTTTTCCTTCTCTTCTAATTTCTTCAACTTCTCATGTTCAGTCTGAAATTATTCACTGTGAAGAATTTAATTCCTAAAAGAAAAATCAACATAAAGCAAAAGAAGGATAAAAGTATAATGTATAAATTCATAACTATTTGATCTAATTTTAAATTAACAAAGATAATAATTACATTTAAACAAGCATTAAAAAAACGCCTAGATCAGATCGATCATTCCAGAAAAAAAAATGAAATTAGATTGTTAGATCTATTAGAAAAAAGAATATGAAACTATTAGATTTGTTATTTTCAATACATTCATATATTTTTAATGAAACGAACAAGATAAGTGCCACCAAGTTTATGCATTAATTCGTCGATTTCATCCACAATTTGTTTGTTACTTTTTAAATCGGCACCTTTTATCACATCGAGATACTGATTCACCACCTCACGAGGTGCATTAACCAAAAATGGTGGAAGTTCTGGAATTGGCTGTTGAGTTTGTTGCCCTTCTTGAGATTGTTGAGGTGGTACAGCTCGTTGAGCTGTTGTTATTCCTGCTAGCAGAGCAATTGAAAGTGAAATAAAATATTTCATTTTGATGGAAGATGTCGTCGATTAACTATACTCCTTCTGTCCTTCTTATTGGCTTTAATTGAGAGTTAACTATAATATATAAAGTTGGTTGCTTTATATTGGTGGGGTGAAATGTCAGCGAATGGAGGAAAGGGAGGGATTCATTAAAAGCGGTAATATGGAAGTGATAAAAGAATGAAGTTTCAAAGGCGTAACTTTTTTCTTTCTTTTTTTCTTTCTTCTCAATTTCTCCACCCATTTTTGATTGACTATTTTATCTCATTAAATATATGTCACACATACCATTTCTTTATGTAATTTTAGTTTTTTTTTTTTTTAAACAAATGATACAATTGTCGAGTGAAAAAGTAAACGTATAAAAGATGGCAGTATAATAAAAGACTAATTAGTTCGATGACTAATAATCTACTTTCAAACTGGTCATTTCCACATTGTTGAATTTTTTTTTCTTTTGGTATGCCTTTCTTTTCAATGCTGTTTTATGATTAGTATCTGATTTTTATAAAGATCGGCAGAGAAAAGAAAAATTATCATTTTAAGCATTTTGATGTATTTTCTGAATATAGGAAAGTTTTTTTTTTTGTGCATCTTCTATAAAATGAATCAACTCATTTCAGAAAATCATTACTAATTATGAGGTCTGTTAATGAGTTAATTCTGTTTGTTTCATTGTCAAATAATAAGGGTTGCATTTTTAGTAGTAAGAAGCATTTATTAAAAATTTTTGATAATATTAATTTTTGACATGCGATGTTATTGGCACATAATAATAAGCAACGAAGATGATATATGACTTACATTGTTAGATTTTTTTTTATAATTTTAAATTAAATCGAGCAAAAATCAATAATGCGAAAATTTTTTGATTGAAAAAACAAAAAAGTTCCGGGAGCAAATATTAAGAACTATCTACGGTTATTCTCTTTCATCACATTTGATGTGACAGTCCAAGGTCAATTATTTCGCAATTATCAAACTTGTAAAAAATTTTTTCGATCATAAATTAATTATTTGGACTATAAATTAATGCTCTTTTTTCCCTTAAAAGAAATGATAATTGCAATAAAAAATAGAATCTCCTGGTCATGTTTGGGTTATTATTTATAACGATGTTTTAAGTTATGCTTCAGAAGTTAAAAAATTTTAAAAGTTTTCGTCATAGCCCATTTTAAATTAGCACTAAAATTAAATGCGAGATTTTATTAAACTAATTACGACTGTATGATATGGCATCTGCATACAGCAATTTACGTTAAAATTAATGATTAATTCACTTTACAAAAATCACTTGTCAAAACGTGCTGATATACTGGAACTGGTTCTTCTGGCATGCATCAAACTCATACATTTATTCGTTATCAGAAATCACTTCGAACACGGCCACAAAGCAACACATCTCATTAACAATCTTTCGACAAAATAATTAACGAATAATTTTTTTTTTTTTTGTTAAGAAATATATCGCAAGTTAACGATAAAATTATTTTTTCTCATTCGTAAAACTTTGTCAAAATTACTGGAATTAAAAAATGGGAATGAAAATGATCACAGTGATATTAAATGCAACTTTGTTAATTTATTCAATCCAAAGAAATATTCAAAAAATGCATTTTCTTCAAAATTTATGATAATAATATAAAGACTAATATCAAAAACTGTGAAAATTTTTTTGTGAAATATCGCATGGCATTCATTTTATCGAATATTTAATTGAAATATATTTAAATGACTTATTAGAATTATTACTATTTATTTATTCTATAGATACCTCTCAAAACTCTCTCTCTCAGTTCATTTCAAAGTTAGAAACTCATACTGCACTATCTTATCCTGACGGGATTTCACTTAAAAACAAAAATGAGATGATTTTTAAAGGTTAATTTCAGCTTCAGAATTTATTTTTCATGCTTTTAACACTGATGAATTAAATTCCGCTATTTGAAAATTTCAATGAATTTATTGAAATATTCATAAGCACATCATCATTCCGTATGTCAGGTTTTTCTCGTATGATTCAGAATGTAAATGTGCGCAAAAACTAGTTTAATATCATTTTCCGATTGCTTACATTGCAATACATGAAAGCATAAACTCGCGCTTATTTTAAAATTTAGCATAAAATAATATTGCTCGCAATTCATTTTTGACTGTTGAAGGGAAATCTGAAATTTGGAAATGAAAAGAAGTAGTAATAAATTTTAACAATAATCTAAAATGATTAATAACAGCAAAATAAAAGCTTAATTTTTTTTTATTGTTGCAAATTTTTTACCTTTCTGAGGCTTCTTGTGCAGTATAAATTTATTTTGTAAATTGTATTTAAAAAAAATAATTACCTTTCAAAATTTTCAAGTTTTTAAGTTTCTCTCTTTTCGATTGCGCAAATAATGTTTTATCTTTCCCAATATCAGTTAAATCCATATCAACTTTTTTTTGTTTCTGGAGATAAACTTTCTATCACCGCTCCTTACAATAAAGTTACCTTATCATTCAATAATTGCATGTTGGTTTTAAATTGATTATATTTTTCCTAAAAATTTAGTGAAAAGAACTGAATGATTAGTATAAAAATTAGAGCAATAAGATTAAAATTTTAATTTGCTAAATAACATCAGTTATTTTGATTTTATATTGAATGAAAAAATTCATAATTCGTAATTTATAAAAAAAATTTCATAAAAATTCATAATTTTCAAATGATAAGTAATTGCTAAAGGTATTTGCAAATGCTTCTTAGAAGAAAATAAAAATATGTTTAATAACCAAAAAGGAATTTTTATGAAAAGACCTAAAAAAAAAAAGAAAAGACCTTTTCTGTATTGCTATACAATTATCATATTCAAATTCTTTATTTCTAAAGTTAAAGATAAAAAATGTAAAATGAATTTCAAAATTTACTTTTAAATTCGAAAAATTTTGAGCATCTCTTTTTTATTGCATTTTTTCGATCCGAAATAAAACATTTTACAACAGTGATACGGATGATGATAATCACTTATAAGGAAAAGAAGAAATCAATGAGATTTTGTGCTACATTTAAAGTCTTTTCCTCTATCAATAATTCAATTTTACTTATAATACCTTTCGCAATTTGTGCTACATTTAAAAATATTTTTTGCGTTTGAATGAAATCTCGCATTCGATCATACCTCAATCACATTATCTTTAGCTTTCACCCACTCTTCTACTGCTTCTTCCACCTGAAAATCCGGTTTGTCGACATTCGTTCATCTCTTCAATCACCGATTCCGGTTCACCCAATAAAAATGGTGTAAGCATAAAATATTGTTCATTGTCGCCATGTACAGCACAGACTAACGATAATAATAATATGACATAATATGACAAATAAAACAAATTTCATCTTTTTCATCAACCAAAATTCCAAAATAAATCTGCAGATTTCAAGCTGCTATTTTTAATTTCATTAACAAGAATATATAAATTAAGAGATTTTACGAATGCAATTCAAATTTGATTATAGCTTTCAAAAATTACTTTTAGTATAATGCAGCAAGAATTTTGTGATAGTTTAAAATGAGATCATTTGTTGACATCTGTGCAAGAGAGTGACCAAAATTTTAGCGTACTATTGGACAAATATTTCGCTACTTTTTAAATTAGACTTTAGCTTGGGGCTTATTTCATGAAAATTTTGTAAAATATATAACGATGAAGCAGATAATTTCTAATTAAACCACAATTACACACTGATGTTGTCCATGAAGATGACCAATGAAAAATGCAAAGAATGACCGGATGACATTGATCCACTGTGATTCTCATTATTATTTACTTGTTCAAGCAAAAAAAGAATTCATGTAAATTTTTCACGAAAAAATACAAAAACAGAAATTGTAGCATACACTCGTTGATTATTGAATTAATAAATTCATACAAATACATTATTTGAAATGTTGCTTGCTTGGACTGTTTTAAACAGTTATCGTTTTAAGAAAACAAAAAAGAGGTGGAGAGGAAAAAAATTTGGTGGGAAATAATGAAAATGATCAAATTTTGTACTGCTAATATTGATGCATAGAATTTTTATGCAGAATTTATCGACTTTTGAAGTTTTTCTTTTTTTTTTGCTTTTTTTTTTTACAAACTTTGGACATTCATTGATTTATACACTGTAAAACGTTTTGAAATAAAATGACAATTTTACATTTTCTTGCTTTTCATTCGTCTCCTTCGTTTCCGATCTTTTGTTTATTAAAAATTTTTTTTCGGGCAAAGTACAAAAGATTGTTAGTCACAAAATAAAATTTTAAATTTGAATAAATTAGAAGCAAAACTTTTGGTGTAGCATCAATCAATTCTTAATTATTTGTGCTAAAAATTTTTCATTTTTCTGCATTTTGTTTCAATGAATTTTAGAATAATATCAAAATTTTTGTGGAGACAATTGAAATAAAACAATAAACAATCGCATAGATTTCAATTCTCTATTATTTAACAAATTTTTACTATTGCTGTTGGTATCATTTATTGAACACGGAAATGTTTTTTTTTTTATAAATAACTAAAAAAAATTTATTTAATGGAGAAATCATATAAAATATTACTTGAATAGTTATGATTAATGAATTTTATATTATTGATAATAAATGAATAATATCTTCTTTCTTCTTAGCCTTGAATTGCTCGCTGCAATTCCTGTTTGACATTTTCCGGAAGCTCTGGAATGTTAAAGCATTTCGACGGATGAATGGAAAATAAAATGAAAGAAGTATGTAACATAAAAAGATGAAAAAAAATGAATCGCAGAGTTCGTATCCATTAGGGACGCCTAAAGATGAAAGACTCCCAATTGGCCTTGTAATTTGTCCTTGCAAGGAGAAATTGCGCCAATTGGGAGTATGAATATATGTCTAAAAGTGTTGAATTTTTTGAATAGTTATAAGAAACAAAAAGAGCCTTACTGCTAATGATCATGTCAATTTGCTCCTGTTTCTGCATTGGTGTCAATGAAACGCTCTTAGCAATGGAGCTTAATTGTGCGTCAACTCTTCTTGCTTCAGGTGACAATTTTGCTGCAGATGCTTGATGTTGTGCTTCAGCTTGTTGTAAAGCATTTAATGCTTGCTGTTTGAATTTTTGAAAAGAGACCTGCAAATTTGATGACTTATTTATAAGTTAAATTGTTGTTAATTCCAAGATTTTTATCAATTTAATTCGAAAACCGATTGATCGGTTTGATCTAATGAGTTTATGCTGAATTTAAAATCAATTTACTAACTTGAATTTTTTGACTCTGTTGTGCAATCCATGATTCAACTGCCTGCTCCATTTCACGATCAGTTCGTTGTCTACCGCTATTAATTAGCTGCTGAAATTCACTGATAACTTTTGGTGATGCACCAATCAAAAATGGA
This sequence comes from Acanthocheilonema viteae, assembly GCA_900537255.1. Taxonomy (NCBI): domain Eukaryota; kingdom Metazoa; phylum Nematoda; class Chromadorea; order Rhabditida; family Onchocercidae; genus Acanthocheilonema; species Acanthocheilonema viteae. Next base: position 16,312 of record UPTC01000489.1, read on the forward strand.
GGTACTGGAAATTGTTGTTGCTGTTGTAGCTGTGGTTGTTGCTGTTGTTGCTGAGCAAAAGCGCATGAAATAAGTAAGCTAGCAATTACGAATGCTTTCATTTTTGAGATTACCTGTAAATGAAAATAAGTAAAATACGTGGAAGTATGAGATATATTAGAAATAAAAGGAAAAAGTAAGTTGTGTTTGGGTCAATTAAAAGAAAAAATGACTGGGTTGTGTTAATGTTACTGCTCTGATTGCTGGGTAAAACTAAAAAGGACATTTTATATGTTTTTCTTTAAGTAAATGAATCATCAGCAGGAACGGTAGCAGTGATAATTTCATCAATTAATCATTTTCTTTTACTCAATATTCTTCAGGTAAAGAAGAGTTCCATTTGTACTATTCATATTGACATATTTCTCAATTGCATGCATGAAAACAATTTTTCTCGTCGAAAAAGAAGAAAAAAAATCGAAATTATGATCAATTCATTAAATTATCATGGAATTCAATCTTTCTATCTCTTTTAAACACTTATTATTTATCTACAGCAATTTTCACTTGAAGATAATTAATTAATTTTCCTTAAATGCCTGTTTAGTTAAATGTTGTACTTAAAATTTCAACACTGACAAATTTTCAGTATCATTTCATTCCATTCATTTCTACCTTAAATTCTTGCAGAAATCTCTTTCATTGCGTCATTTATTTTTTTTGAACTTCGCGAAATGTTCACCAAATCATATTGAAATAAAATGGTTGACTGTTCATGACGCATTGCGCACCGATGATAATGTATCTCTTCCCGTTCAAACAAATTTTGTTGGCTTTTAAAAACTTGTTGTATTACTTGTTATTTAGTAATGTTAATTAAATTAAATAAAAGTATAGTAGCATGCATTGCAGCAAATCATTGTATCGATAGTTTTCGGTTTTTTTTGTGAGAATTCAGCGAATTAAAAAGGTTTAGTTGGTGATACCGGTTATTTGTGTAAAATCTGAAAATATTTGTTGCTGACCATTGCTGTATTACAGCTGTGAGTTAATTTAAATGAATATAGGAATAGAAGAAAAAAACAGATTGTTTTTGAAAAATTCGAAATTTCTAAATTGTTAAGGGTTGAAGTTTAAAAAAACATAAAATTAAAAAAAAGGAAAAGTCTGATTTATGAAAATTTAAAAATACAGAAATAATAGTTGCAACAATGGTGAGGAATGATAGAGTTAGTATAAAAATTAGCCAAATTTTAGTATTGCTATTTTATTCGTAATATTTGTTATATCAATTTATTATCGTTTTTTTTTCTAAATAAACAATGCAACAGTTGAACTGAAAAATGAGTTTCTATTAATCAAAAAGTTAATAAATAGCTCGCGGATTATTAGAATGAAATTTTCAAATCGATTCATAAACGAAATATTATTTTTAAAGTCATTCTTCGCAATTTTTCTTCATGGATTTTGCAAATTCCTTATCTCTCAGCAACTAAATTTTCTTGCATAAGTTTTTATTGCAAATGCATCAATTTTATTTTCGTTTTTTTTTTTAAATTCATAATTTAAAACTTTAAAGGATAGTGAGCCATTCAGTTATTTTATTTCAGGGAAGATCATTGATAAGAGCAAAAGAGAAGTTAGAATTTAATGGTGATTATCGTGATTGATTATATTGGATCATCGAAGTAGCTATTATCGAATTATTTCTAAATGATAATCGATATTTAATTAAATGAATTTTTAAAGATTCAACTTTTTTCTATTTTCTTTTCTTTTTCTTTCAAATTGTACGTTATATAGAAATATTTAAATCATTGTGAAAGTCATTTAAATCATTTTTTAAATCATTATAGTATAAAACGAAAAGACAGTTTCAACAATGAAATGCAAGTGGAATTTTGAAAATGTTGCAACAAAATCAAAAGATGGTTAATCGTATCCACATTTATATGATCATCATTTGAAGATTGCTGGTATATTTTTTAAAAAAATATATCTGGTTGCATTATCAAAAAAATTTCATTTTTAAATTCATCCAATTCGAAAAGGAAATCAAGAATAACTTTGTTCAATAGACAATGTGCGATGAAATGAAACAAACCAGAATGATCAAGTTAATGAAATCATTAATTATTTTACAATTCCTACCTTCTCTTTTATCCACCCAAATACCTCTACTTTGATCTCTCAGGTGAATCCGATCGACGACAAATGATATGTTCTCATTTATGATCTGAATATTATTTGATGTTAGATGCACATATGCGCCACATTTACGCCAATATGGTAGGTGCACTTTTTTGCGTCGACATAATTTATAATGTTCCTCTCTCTAAAATTCATAACTGATTTCTATGGCTATTTTTTTTTTTTTTTTTGAATAGAACACTTTACATGAATTCCTTTCTTCACTGGATAAAGTTAATATTTTCCGGATTAATATTTTTTGGATGTTGATGTGTCTAAAATTTAACATTTTAAAATTCGCTGCAACCCCAATAAATTTATTTCTAAATTCTTTCAATTTAGAAAATAATTAAAGAAAATTTTGTTAAATCGATAAATAATCTGCGATAATTGGCTACTAGTCTATTAATTAATTCTGACTTTAGTGCTTCGAAAAGCAAACAAACAAACTTTAAATTCCAATTCTTTTTTCTTTTTAAAAAAATAAATAGCTTAAAATTTAGGAAAACTCACAAGACAATTATGATCAACAATTCCATTTTGTTCTCATTATAACTGGAACAAACTTTGTTCATTTTAGCTTACTTTTAACTTACTTGAATGATTATTAATAAATAATGCTTTAGGATGACTTCAGAATAATGCTAAACATCGACCAAAATTTATTTATATCGGTGTTATCATTAGATGCGGAAAATGCAATCGGAAGAAGTCTGTCAAATACTGAGAAAAAAATGTCTGAATTGGAGTGATTTCTGTCTCATAAAATTTTTATTGCGTGTAATAAAGTTGTAAACATATTTTCGGTGTTAACATCAATTTGCTTTATGTGTTGAAAGAAATTTGAATGATAAATATGATAAGTAAAAATGAATGTGACATCCCATGACAATATTCGCTCAAAGTGCTTTCCTTCCTTCTTTACAGTTATTCTCAATGTTCTGATTCAAACCTGTAAAAGTAAAGCTTTGACAGACCTTATTAACAATTAATCTTCATTAAATGGCAAAAAGTACTAGTTGAAAAGTTAAAACTGAAAAAAAAGCAAAGAAAATATGCACAATGTCGTCATTTATAAGGGTAAAAGATTAAAATTTAATTTTCTGAATTAAAAAAATTGAATTATGCAGTTTGCATGAAAATTTGCCTAACAAAAACTTATCATTAATGTTGATGGGATGATGATAATCATCATCAAACCTAATTATACAAACAACAATTTTGATAGTTTGTATAGATGTTTACAAAATTAGGCATAAGTTTTATGAAAGTTTGGATAAATGACGTCAAAATGCATTCAAAATAACATTGTTTGAATGTGAATTTTGCTTTTGTCATTTTTTAAAATTGCTTTAATTGAACAATTTTGAAATAGTACTCATCATGAGGAAATCAAATAAATTCCAAAGCTCCGCAAAATATTTTGTGGGAAATTGTGAATTATTCTCAAAAGTTCAAATAATCTTTTTTTTTTAAAAAAAAAAAATGCAATTTATTGAATTTTTCGGTTCTTCAGAAAAATAAATGTTCGATCTTCGACTCGTTTTGACGTCCTCCAATCTAAATAAGTATCCGTAAAGTTATTATCTGATAAAATTTAAAGTTCTCTTTTTTTTAATATCAATTATTGTCAATTTAAGTTTTAATTCCGATTAAAAATATTTCGCCAATAGTCATTTTTATTTTCAGTACTTTCTTGTCAATTCATCTAAAGAAAATTCATTTTTTCTTCCTGCAGCAAAAAGAAGAAAAGTTAACAAATTATCGATGAAGTTTTGTTTGAAGGCAACGCTTTTTAATGTATGGAAAAGCAAAATGAAATGGGGTCGATGTAAGATCGAAAACGCATCGAACAGTTTTCAGCAAAGCTCTTTCCATGTAAGACAACTTTTTTTTTATCGATACATTTCTTTTTTGATGATTGGTGGTGTGAGAAAAGGAATTGAGTGAAATAACATCGTTAGTGTTTAGTGAACTTCAGCTGTGACATATTCAAAATAAATTTTTGAATGCTTCCTAACGACAAGAAAGGATGAAAAAAAAGAGGAGAAAAAATTCAGTTGTTTTGATTAAAGTCCCCCTCCCCCTCTCCGCACAAAAAAAAATTGGCTATAAGAAAGAAATAAAATTTACTGCCAGTAAATCATTTATTTCATTTATGTCAACAATAAATATGACTGCTTCAAATGAAAGCATTACATTAAGCGCTTTATTCAGTAAATAAATGTGTATTGTTGTTCCATCTGCAACGATCATTTGACAATTTTATTTTTATCCAAATTGTAACATTCAAATTGAATTTTATAAAATGCTAAACTAATATCAAAATATGCTTAAAATTTATAAAATTTATGAAAAAAAATTACAAAAATTGACATTATATTGATTAACATCAGATCATGTGCAATTTGCTAACAAGTTTTAGATGAATTAAGATAAACAAATTTGAATTGAAGAAATCAGCAATAACTTATGGTCTTAATTGATTTAAATTATTAAATTTTTTAAGTGAGATTTGCTTTGAATCGTAAAAATGCATTCATTCCATTTCGTAAATGTTTTAAATTTTCAAATGAATTAATGAAAATAAAATATTATTTTTTTTTTATTTGCAAGATTCCGATTTTAAATACTTAATAAATAACGCAATTGGTTTTATGCAGATTCAATTATAACATTATTACTGCTAGTGTTAATCTCGAAATTTGAGATTACTGTAGAAATATTGCCATTCTTTTTTTGCAAGATTGTCCGTGAAATTTTCCGAAAAAATTTTTGAAGATAAGAAGAGTCAAACGAACACATACAAATTTCTTTCGAAGAAGCGAATTAAGATTAATCCGAATTGCTGCACAGTCTGAGGCACTTCATCCCTTTTTCCATCTCTTCTCTCTCTTTTTCTCTCTTAAAAAATCTTCATTTTTGACTGCCCACTATTTTTCTGGTCCCACAAGATTAATACATTTCTAATTTATTTCCGTCTTTTTTTTTCTTTCTCTGAATCCAAAAACGCTAATTGAATAGCATTTCATCATTAAAAGAAATAAAACTAAAAAGAAGGGAACTTATAGTTTTATAAAAAGGTTTATTTGCACCTCTCTCTCTCTCTCTCTCTCTCTCTCTGTCTGTCTTTGTTTGTTATTTCAAAGATATGTCTTCAAATTTAACCTCTGTTCATACTTTCCATGCATAAATTAAAGATCATCAACATCATCTTTTTCTCCTCTTTTTTCTTTCTTCATTACTGTTTTATCTTTTCATGCTTAAATTCCACTTTTTGAAAATTAAATTTGTAGGCCTAATGAGAGAAGCTACGTTGATTGAAGGAAATTAGTTTATGGCATTTTGTGATTTTCAAATGTGTGCCCATTTAGTGAAAATGCAAGCGCTTGCAACGATTCATTTTCAGCTTGCTTTTCAACATACATTCAACAATATTTCTCGAAATTCTTACATATATATATATATATAATATATATGGATATTCTAAAATAATAAATCTTGAATTTTTCTCCTTAATTTTTTCTTCTTTTACTAAATTCCAAACTTTAAAGCTCCTTGTTGTTGTTGTTTTTACATAAATAGCAATTTTTCTGAAAAATTTTCAAAAATTTCATTTTGCAGATGTGAAAATTTGAAAAGTCCATACCAATTAATTCCACTAATAGCATCATGCCGATATATCTTATCAATGTAGATCACTGAATGTGTATATTATCAATTCTTTTGCAACAAACAAATCTTTAATGTTAAAAAGCAATTGATATAATACGATAATCAATGAAGTATTAGTTTTTGTTTTAGCAAAAAGATGACCTCTGACCGGATTGCATTCCTGAATCGATACAAAACAGTAGACAATGAATTTTTGGAACATTCTGAATGGATCCGTAAACTTCGGACACCATCATTGATTGGAATTGGTTAATGTTCATCGTTTAAATTTTTCAAAGAAAAAATGAAAAACATTATGTCGAAAATTAATGGAACATTTTATGAGCTACAATTTTGCATAGTTGTAAATTTAGAGTGAAAAAATATGAAGCACAAAATTTAATAATTGAAACAGAAGTGATGATAGATGTGACATGATGTGACAAATCTATCAACAAAATATTTTTATAAAAATTTTATAAACTAATGAAATCTCTCAAAACAAATGTTTACGACTTTTTGTTTGAATCATTCTCTTCTATTAATTTCATTTCGGTTTCGGTCTCTTTTTTCTGCAGCGGTAGAAACAATTACCAGATTGATTGTACCATATAAATTTGAACAATCACTTCACTTTTACCTTTCACCTTTGATCTCATCCATTCTTTTACTATTTCAAGAAATTCTATCACAGTTGTATCATGACAAGCGGAAAAAGAAGCATTATTATTAAAATTTGTGCTCACTTATCATCTAACAATTATAATTATTAACTGTGCTAATAAAATTTAAATGTTTAATATCAATTTCATTCTGTTCTGTTCTTTTTTTTTCAAATAATTTTTAAAAGTTAAATAGCGCATATATGAAGTATGAATTACAGCTTCTATTCTGACAATACCCTTCGGTATATTCATCATTACTCCGTATGTGGTGATGAATGTTTCTGGACCTTCAGCATTACTCTCATTATTAATTGCCTTCATCATTATGATCTTATCCGGTTATAATTACTTTTATTAAATCATAAAATTTGAAAAAATGATAGAAATGAAGCAAATTTAAAAGAAGCTGAAAAGTAAAATAAATTTAAAAAAAAAGATCGTAGTCTAATTTTGGATCAATTGCCGTCTGCGCTAGTGACATTGTTACATTAAATTGAAAGCCATTAAAATGTTAAATGTTTTAACACTTTTTTTCTGAAGTAAAATATGCCGCGAAAATTTTGAAATGTTAAATTATACTCAATTTTATTCGTAACAATGATTACAGAAAATTATAACATTTAATTTTCTAAATGATGCATTTTAAAAATTTTGAACCTCGAAAGGAATAGCAGAAAATGATTTGAATTAATTGATGTCTTCAGGGATGCATATGAATGAATTAATGTGTTCAATGCCAAAAAGTTGCTTACTGTACAATTTTACATATGCTAGTTTTGGTGAAGTACCAGCCTTTCTGGTTGGTTGGATATCATTACTCGATTTTATCATTTATATTGTTATTGTAGCTAAAAATTGGAGCAGTCATATGGTACTGTTTTACTTCATTAATTCATCTTTTGAGTATTGCTTAAAAATAGAACCGTTAAGTAATCAAATATCAAATACTAAACTAAATAGAACTATTAAAATTCAATAATTATATAATTAGTGTATGAAATAAAGCGAAAAAAAAATAAAGCATATAAACAAGTAAATGCATTTTATACATTCATTTCAAATTTAAATTTGAATTCAATAATTTTCAGAATTTATTATTTCATGGACTATTTGATAAACATTTCACGATTGAAATGCCGTATCATTTGGGTTCAATTTTTGCAACAAAAATAGATTTCTTTGCTGTATTAGCCATCTTTTGTGCATCAATCATATTATGCTGTAGCATTCGAGTAAGTAATTCAATTCTCTTTCAATTTGTATTTGTCTCATTTGAAAGCATTTGATGGAAAAAGGCATAGAAATTTTTAAAGTTATAAAATTTAAAACAGAGAAGTGTTTACACTTCGGCCAAAATAACAGGTGTTGACTACCGTATCGATAATAATGGTAACTATATGTGCCTTGGCAACCAATAGTACCGCATTTGTTGGCTTCTATTTTGCTGATCCAAATAATTGGTTGGCTGCTGGCTTTTTCAAAGATGGCACTATCGGTGTATGTTGCCAGTTTGCTGTTTAAATTATCATCACTGAAATTTAATTTGCAATTCTTTTTTTTTCAACTATAATAATTGCAATTCCAATTTTTCAAAGATGGCATTATCATAGCTAAATTCGGCATGTTTTCGATTACGCATTTAATTGTACATGAGCAGAAATTAAAAGAAGAAATGTAAGGAGAGTTTTTTTTTTGTTAAAATTTCTCATATTCATTAATTTTAACCTAGATTTCATGAATAATTAAATGGTAACCGGATTTAAATTAAATTTCATGAATAATTTAGGTGGTAATCGGATTCTTTTTTGTAATTGAAGTAATGTTTTGCTTGTTCGTCAATTGCCATTATCAATGATAAAAATATGATAATTATAGATGCTAAAAGGTGCATCAAATTATTTATGTACTTTTATTGGTATTGAAACACTCAGTTTTTTATTGGAAGAAACGAAAAATCCACGGAAACGACTTCCACTTATCATGCCATTTATAATTACCGCTCTAACATTAATTATGTTTTTAACAACAATGGTGATTACATTGGTTGCTGATATCACAACATATCCCAACGATATGCTTTTTCCAGATATTTTTGATAAACTTGGGATACCCTCCGCGAAGTACTGTTTAAATATGTTTGTTAGTTTTATTTTCGAGAATGATTTAAATAATTTGTCATAATGGAAAATAATTATTACGAAATAACAAAGCAGAACGAATTGTTATTTCGCAATTCCATTATGACATTTTTTCGATTTACACTTACTCTATCCTTTCTATTAAAAAAAAAACTTTTAAAAATCGAAATTTAAAATTAGTTTTTTAAATTTCTAAAAATAATGTAAAATAAATTTTTCAAAAAATTTTCATTCATTAATTCCCAGAAATTAGGATAAGATTGCAAAGAATTAAAGTAAAACATGATTAATTTTGATAGACAATCATCATTCGTACCATATGATAAACGTATGATATGAGATGATATGATAATATACGGTGTTATCATGTCATATCTTGATATGATAACACCGTATAGTAAATTTTCTATTTGCTTTTCCTTTTAAAGATATGTGATGACAGTTGGATCAGTTTGTGGCTTATCCGGAACAATGCTTGCAATATTTGTGCCAGCAACAAGAATTTTAGCATCACTTTGTGGCGATAATTTACTTCCACTAAATTTACTCTCTCATACGAGCAAGAAGAGAGGTGTACCGTATCATGCAGTTCTATTATGCGCTCTACTCTCATCTTCACTTATCATTCTCAACACCGTCAAATTATTTGCAATTATTGCTTTCAGTACTCCATTAAGGCTAATATTACTCGTAAGATTTCAAGTATTATTAGGTTGTTTTTTTATAAATTCCAATTAATTATACAGCTATTATTTAGGCTTGTTTGGTATACAATCAACGATATAATCCGAATATTGTTGGATTACTTCGTGAAACAGCATTTTATCGTGTTATTCATCATAAACGATATAGAATGCATTCATATATTTCTACAAATGATAAAGATTCAACATCATCAATTACTCTTTCCAAGTAAATTTATATCATATCACTATCAATATCATCCTTTTCTTCATTATAATACAATTATAGTGAGTGCTTTTTCAATATTTAATTATTTAAAACGATCATTTTATTTCATCATCTCATTTATCCTTATTTATAGAACTTCTACTAAAGCTATAAGTTTCCAATCATTTATTGTATTTTGTTTTATTTGTAAAAGAGTTATAATTTTGCATAAAAATTGAACTTCACTTAGCTTTTTCCATCCGAAAAATTTTCTTTTAATTTATAGATGGAGTACAGATGATGAAAGCAATGAAATGATAAGCGGTCATGAAATTTTACAAAATATCATAGCTCAACAAGAAGCACAATGTAATCAATGGCTGGAAAAAGCATGTTAATTTTACATTTGCATAATAAATCATTAGATAATAGCTGCGAATGATAATTTATGACTGTGAAAAATTTATTTTTTCAAATTAAAATATGAATAATTTGGATAACAGAGTCATAAAATTCATGAACATTAAATATAAGACATTATAGGAAAACAATAATACACGTCTGTTACGTCTCTTGCGTGATTACTTGCATGATTTTAACGTAAAATCGGCGAATCTTGAAATATCTGTTAAAAATTGTTCTTTTTTTATTATTTTCCTGATCTTTTAGCTACCATCAATAAATGAAAATTTGGGAATGTTATCAAATTCCGAAGAAGTGGACAAAAAGCTAAGTGAAAGAATTTTGGCGAAAAGGTCATTTATTGGTTCTCAATACAATACATTCAAAAATGTGCGTATTTTACTTTGATCATAATTAAATTTTTGAAATTTTTGCTTACCAAAATTTACTATTCATGCACTTACATTTTTTCAATAACAACATTTTGTTTTAAAAATATATTTCTTTTCTTGACATTTTATTTTTAAAGAATAGTTTCATTGAGTAAATAGTAGTTGTTGTACTTCATCGCAGTTAAATGAGAAATAATCATTGATTCAGTTTTTAATTCAAAGATGAAGAATAACTATGCAAATAAGAAAGTTTGCTTTATTAGCATGCTATTTGAATTCAACTTAGCTGAAATTTAATATATTGAAGTGTTAAGCCAATTAGTTTTTAAAGTTTTCTCCAAGAATCTGAAATTGATTCAGTCGCAATCGTTAACGGAAAATCTGAAGGAAACGACGACGAAATTTTGCAAGGATCGAAAACGACCATCACTGTTATCACTTGATAGTAGTTATCACTTTGGTCATAACTGTATCAGATCACCTTGCGTTAATGCTACAAGTAGGTATCTTTTTTATAATATTTACTTTCAAGTTATGACTAAAACCCAAAAAATCTCTGAGTATTTGAATAAAGAGTTTTTTTAACCTTTAAGTTTTCAGCTGTTGATTTATTGCAACTTTATAACAGTCTGAAAAGTTTCTCCAACTTCTTTTCTTTACTTCTATCTCCATTTTACATAACAAGTAGCATTAGGTATCGTTTTTTCAAGCTAATTAACTGAGTGGCAATTAATGTATTCGTAAAAGACTAGCCAAGATTTCTTATTAATTTCAATCTTCTGTGAAATGTTTGATAGTGCCATTTACAAGCAATTACATAAAATTGCAAATTTCAATTTAAATACCTCGAAATTTTAATAATTTTATTTGCGCTTTTAAATTTATAATTTTTTGTTTTTCAACTTTCATTTCTATTTTAAGAGAAAAAAAGAAGTATTAGTTTGTTTTAGCTGATATCAATAAGCATAAATTTCACATTTTTGAACATGACATTCCGGAATTGGCATATTGGACCAATTATCCTGGATCGATGGACAGTTCGGAGAATTTTGACAAAACTGACTATAAACGTTCATTGAGAACTTTATCACTTTTCTTTGTAATTTCCGTAACTATTGGATTTCTGATCTTAAAAACAGAAAGCGGCTTAACAAAGGTATGTTTGTTCAGCTATCTGTGAGATTTCCATACTTCTTTCAATAAATACGTGAATTAATTAATTAATTGTTGAAAGAGAATTTCTTTCAATGGTTCAATCTTTCATTAATTTTGAAGAAAAAAAATGAGGAAAGATAGTAAAAAAACTAACCAATAATTCATTAGAATGTTAAACCTTTCTAAATACTTTCTTTCATCACTCGAATTTTGAATAATTATTTGGAAGAAAGAATTTAATTGAACAATTACAGTCCTATGAATTAGTTAAAAAAATTCATTTAAATCATGAATTTAAAAAATAATTCTTTTTTTATAATCCATCCTTCCTCCTCTCAATTTGCACTCGAAACGTTCGCTTGCAGTGCAAGCATGTGCTTTAAATTTTTTACAGAATAAATAAATTAGATTTTGAAATTAATTTCTAGCTCTATTCAATCTTGCTAGTATTACTGGCATGTCTTGCTTTGGGATGTCTCGTAATGAATAGTTCCCAACAAAAAATTAATCCGATGAACAATGAGCGAAGCTGTAAAACACCTGTATTCCCGTACCTTACACTTTTTACAATCTTTCTGGCTACACTGATAGCTTGCACTACTGATTACATCACAGTTATCGAATTTATCGCTTGGATTGTTGTTGGTTAGCAAGTTTAGTCTTTTTATTTTTAGTCTTTTACAAATTAAAAATTTGATTATGTGAAAAATGAGAAATGTGAATTAAATTCAAACATATATCTCAAACAAAAACTCAGCTTTAATATAATTCAAACTCTAAACTTATGATTACAAAAGCAATAATTGAACAAACTTTCATATTGTTTATCTTCTCAGTAAGAAATTCGATATTATAAACGTCTTCTTGTAGGTTAATCGATTATATCAGAAATTTAAAACAATTATAAATTTCAGGAATAATACTCTACGCACTATACGGCTACAGGCATAGCAAAGAAGCTCGTGCATCATTGAATAGTTTGATCATTACGAACTGTATGATAACAGATAGTTCCTCAACCGAAATCATGAATAATACCAATAATTATCAATCTACTGGATGATATGATATCGTATGATCTAAATACTGCTTAACCTTTGTGAACATTATTCTTATAAAAATGAAATAATTCTACAACTTAACAAGTACTTACTAGCAAGACGAATATTTCCATCTTAAAATTTCGAGTTTATGTAATATTGAACTTATGGAATGATCTTTTTTTCATTTGATACAATCTGTTATATTGAAAAAAAAAACTAATCAAATGATGCTCTAATAGCAAAATAAAAATTTGACCAGAGCAATTCACTTATAAAATTTGAAATTAAAGTTAAAATGAGAGATGTTGACATTATCATATCATAATCATTAAACCTTTTCGTATATGAATGAATGAATATGTGAGAGAAAAAGCAAATAGCATATTTTTTAATGACCCTGTTTCGTCTAATCCAAGAAGAAAAAAAGATGACACTGTCAATACATTGATGTATATTCTATAAAACATATATACATTATTATAATGAAATATTCTGATATTAGCATAAACTTAATCTCAAAGTACAGAAAAACGGTGTTAAATAAGCTCGATAAGTTGAGAAATTTTGTAAAAAATAATGATAACAACAAGCAAAGCTTTCAAAACTCGAGTTCTCTCGGCAAAAAAAAATCAGAATTTTGTCGAGTTAGTGACTTGAAGAGGAAAATAATTCGGATGGACAAAAGCATAATATTGTTCTTAATTAGCCTACAATTCATTGTTATACATCAATAGCAACATTTCTTACTTCTCTATATATCTTTAATATAACTTGAACTGTAATAATGAGGTAGAATAAAACAAAATAGAAATTATATAATGGTACTCACTGGTCTATAAAAATATGATATTTTTTGTAATACGGCGAGTTTACTTTTTTTGTAAATTTATGTTTTCAGCTAATATAAATTTATTAGAATAGTAATGGATAAAATAAGTTTCCTAATCAGAAATGATGAATAAACAGTTGTAATAAAATTATAAGTGGTCGAAGAATCGTCCAGAAAACTGAGATCATTGAAAACAGAGGAATAAGTAATATCAACAATAATAATCTTTACTCTACACAAGCAACAGAAACAACAATAACAATAGTAATAATACAGCTCACTTCATGAATTTTTATATGAATGACATTTAGAAGGAAATAAGATTCTTTCAATCAGATTCTTCACTTGCTGCATCATCGCCGGAATAATTGAAATTTGATGTTCCTGAATGTCGTATTAGTGATGTTGTTGCTGTTGCATTATTACTCGTTCTGGTTGCTGCATTTTGCAACTGAGTTTTTGGTGAACGATTATGACTTCCTCCAGATATTAAGTGGGTACTTCCTGTAATGAAAAAATATTAATTGGATTTGGAATTGTGTGTATTAATATGATCCAAATCATTATACAGATCTTCCTATAAATTTGAAATTCAAACTTACAGTCAACAAGTTATCTATGAGTTCGGAAATATTTTAATGACAAGATACAAACAAAACCTCAGCAAACAAAGTATACTATAATAAGTTACCGCACCAACTTGGTAAGAATGCATGCCGTTCAATGTCATCATTGTTTGCATCGGAGCAGGTGAAGGTACCGAAAAAGCTGTGGTACTCGGAGCAGTTCCAAGAGAGGTATTACCAGCAGTACCGCGTAATAAGCTCACCGATGGAGTTGATGATGATTGCCTGCTACCTCGATTTGCAGCAGCACTTGAATCTAAAATAAATTGAATCCGAAGTGTCAAATCGAAATGTCTTCATTTTTTTTCATATTGACTAAAGGAATTTATTAAATTAGAAAATACCGGAATGCGAACTGCCAGGATGATTTTGTTGGTGAGAAAGTACAGATTGCGATGGACTTGTAAGTGACCAAGTTTGAAGACGTGAATAAAGTTCACTGAATGCTGGGCGTCTTTCAGGATGTTCATGCCAACATTCAACCATTAAACTGCAAAATTGTCACTCATCAATTAGAGTTCTCTTTTGAAGGAAGGAAGACATCTGTCTTTTAAAGAAAATTATACAAATTTTGGATTTACTAGTCAAGAAATCAAAAAATTTCAATTTAGCAGTGTTATTACTTAAACGGATTCCAAAGTAAGAAACAAGTCTTCAGAAACCTATATATATTAGTTGGGCAATTCTGTGGACATTCAAGTAGACTTCGCATAGAAATCAATTCAATGACATCCTGATGAGAGTAACTCTCGTATGGCTGCCTTCCGTATGAGTAAATTTCCCATAAAGTTACTCCAAATGACCAAACATCAGTTGCTTCACTGAAGCGACCGTACTGAATTGCCTCCTTTGACATCCAACGAACTGGCAACCATGTCCGATGCATCACCTACAAAAATCATTTACAATGTTATCACCTTGAAGATTGAAAAAAATTATAGCGATTTGTCAAAAACCAAAGTAATTTAAAATTCCTAAGATCACTTCTTGCAAAAATTAAAATAAGGCCTAAAGAATGCGTTCTACAACAAATATTTCAAGAAAAACTAAATACAAAAATCAAAAATAAAATTTTGAAAAAATTCGCTTGCTTTAAAATATTCTGTAATTAGATTATTTTAAAACACTAATTTTATAAAAATTTGTTATGCTGCATTCATTATTTTTTCTTAAAAACAAATAATAAACCTTGTAGTAATCCCTTTCATAGCAACTTCGGACTAAACCAAAATCAGCAATTTTAATAACCCGCTGATCAGCCACGAGACAATTTCTAGCTGCTAAATCACGATGTACGAAATTCATGCTCGACAAATACTTCATACCGTATGCAATCTAGAACAATGGAAAAGTTTATTGAATTCATCTGCTATAAATTTTAAAAAGAATAGGATAGGCTCAAATAATTATTGAAAATAAGAATTACCTGAAGGGCGATACGCAAAAAATCCTCATTGTCAGCGATAATCCGCTCCTGATCGATTATTTGTTCATATCTGCAAATAGTATTCTTCGTAAATGTAAAATGATAAACTGCTCAATATCATACGCATCCATTCTGATACGCTAAATATCCAACAAATTTACTAGACAATATTAGAAAAAAAAATTATTACTCAAGGAACAACAAATATCATCTCTCTTGCAACCTTATGACAGAAAATCGATCTCTCGAAAAAAAATGTGCTCTTTGATTTTAAAGTTTACCAACTTAAATACATCACTTTAAAAGATTAACGGATAGCCACTCATATTTTTTGAAGATATCAAAATGATCTTCATTTTTTTAATTTGATTTATTCCTTCTATATTTCACAAAAAATCCTGCAGTTCAGTGGAAAATATATCTCTATCAAAAAGCACAAATAACTAGAAAATTTCTGAAGAAGTATTGAACGAACCCATTGGTTTTTGGTGCTCGAAGGCGCAAAAAGTCATGCAGATCACCATGTACCATATACTCAAACACAGCACTCAGCTGCTGTGTATCAAAGTAACAAACACCAAGCAAACGCACAACATTTGGATGATCGAAGGGTGCTATTGTACGGATTTCCTCTTCAAAATTTTGTCTCTCCACGGCGCTACTTCCAGATTTCAACGATTTAATTGCCACCTTAAAAAGCTTTAGTAATAATTTCAAAAAAAGGAGGATATATCCCTGTAAAAAAAAAACACCATTAACATCTGCTACTTAGCTAAAATAGGTTCAAAAAAGCAAAAGTATCTGGTAATATTCTCCCATAAAAGTGTTCCATTTTGTTTGCCAAAACTTCAAAAATATGGAGAATGAAAAATTAACAGATAGAAGAGAGGCAACTAACCTGCATCGGCTCACCATTAAGAAGTGAACCATGCCAATTACCATTGTGTATAACACCAAACTGTCCTTCGCCAATCAAATCACCGATTTGCAACTGAAATTCATTCCGCCTTAGCTACTGAATAAATTTCCCTGTCACGTAAAAAATTAAAAGAAATGAAATAACACAAAAAGTTTATATCTCATAATTTATAACTAAAGATATAGAAAAAAAACACAACGAGAGCCAAAAAATACTATAGCGATCACTCATTGTTAATCATAAACCACAAGAAGCTGTATGATGTTAAACATCTAAAATGTATAATGTCATAAACATAATTTGCAAAAAAAAATGTTTACCTGGCTAGACTGTATTTCAGGAATTTGATATGGCTCAACGGAAGGCTCAGTGGAAGGTCTTGGGCTGTACTGAGCATAACTACCAGAATGATGATGTTGCATAAAATTATTACTATTTGTTGATGCTTGTATCAGTGAGGAAAGCTCAAAAGCGGCATTGTTCGGATCAGTGTTTGCTGTACCATTTAGTTTCCGATAATGTGTGCTATTTACAGCGCTGAAAATATTTTTACAATTTGGATATCCGTAACCATTTTCGTCAACAAGAATGCATGTCATGTCAAGAAGAATGCATTACGTCAAGTCAAGAAAAGTGCATTACAACATACCTTATAATTTCATTTAATTTAAAAGATAAATGAACCTGCTTGAAATACTGCATCCATTGCAGTTTTGTAGCCCATTTTTCTTGATAGTTGATGAAGAGCCTGCCGTTCCTCTACGTTTCTTTCGACAACAACAATAACAACACAGAAGAATCAGACTAAAAATAAAAAATCCAAAACCACCGAGTACTGCTAACTGCTTTGGTGACGACAGACCTGACCAAATATCTGATAGATCACCAATTATAGAACCCTGAATATAAACTTTTTCTTTAATATTTTAAATACAAATTTGTTAAAAATTAATATTTCTTTATACAAAGTTTAAAGAAGGATACCTCGATAAAAACTCATCATTCTACTCTGATACAACGAGATAATTAATCCTTTGAAAGTTTTGAATTAGCTAACAAGAAATAAAAATGCAATAAAAAGTACGAACATCATCGTCAATGGTTCCCATCACTTCTCGATCTCTTAGGTAAGGATACATACTAGCAGGACATTGAGTAATATCACAGTATTCTTCCTGTCCATTTGGATGAGCAAAACACCACGGAGAACTCTTTTTACCTCCAGGATTACGACAATAATTCTTGCTAGTTCGTAATGACGAATATCGATCAATGTTGAATTCCCTACAATAACGCATTTAATGTATTATATAATATATCAATAATAAAAATTCATTGTTATTGCAAAATTCTTTATTTTTTAATGTGCACAAAGTATAACATTCATTTCGTATAAAACTTTAAGAAATATTTCATTTCAAACAGAGAGTTTCAATTTTATAGTAATGCATTCATAACAATGTGAAGATACCCTTTAAATATGAAGTGCTTAACAACTGAACTACCTCGATGAGCTCTGCGTCCAATTCATACAAAGCTTTCCAGACTTTGTTACCGAAGCATTACCATTGTAAGTTTTACCACTATCCACATAGCACCAATGTGGTAATTCTTTCGAAGAATCGGAAGATAAAGCAGTACTACCTTCAGACTAGAAATGAAATATATTCTTAATCTCGGGAAACTACAACATCCATTTCAAGTTATATTGTTTATGTTTCCGAGAAATTTTACTTATAATATGCCTTTAGCAGAAAACGAAAAAATAACCTGATCAGCAACACTAATAATTGGTACGCAGTATTCCGCTTTCGGATTTAATGACTGACATTTGGGAAGAAGAGCTTTGGGATCGTCACCAACCAGGTCATGCTCAGCTGCTAACGCTAATTCTTTAGGACATAAATCTCCCTGAAATAAAACATTTGTAAAATTTTCAATTTTAGTAACAAATTTTAATAATGTTTAACTTTATTTGAGCAAAAATAAACCTGCAGTGAATCACAATCCTTTCGGCAAATCGTCAATATATGAGGCATACCGGATGTAGTTCGATAGTCTGTTCCGGATCTCCTGTCACATATCTTATACATATGATAGCATGCAACAGCATGCGAATAATGCTTACATTGTGCCGATATAATTGGGCTACTGTTAATGAACATCATTGCAGCCCGAAGATTACGATCTATAATATCATTTAAACATTAAATTTCATGTCGAATAAAATTGCTAAAATATTGCATAATTATTTACATTCACTTTATTCAATAATTCAGTATAATGCATTTTATCCAAAGTTAAAATTACTGCAACAGATATATATTAAATACATCGAAAGTATAAAAAAAATAATTTCTGAACATAATAAAGAATTCTTTTTATGCTTAAATTATGCATCAACATTAATTAAACTTCTCAAAAGAATTATTTCATAAATCTCATTTTATACATACCACCAAAAGTATAAATGATGAGAGAAAATACTAACCAACATCGTACATATCCTCTCTATTATCGCTCACAATCATAACATATTGACCGGTGAGATATTCACGACATGCTTCACCTCGGTAGAGGACGCAGTCGCCAACCTTAGCATTCAGTCCATCGAGCCATCGATCACTTGGAGCCATTGGTACATATCCTGGCCCTGCTGCATTATTCGGAACATTCCAGAGACTATCGTCTAATTCCTCCTCACTTGGCAATCGTCCTAAACCACCGGACATCGACGAACTTGCTCCTTCGAAATCCTGAATAATTTTAAAAAAAGTTGCAGTAAATTTTCCTTAAGTAAATATCACAAAGAGAA
Source organism: Acanthocheilonema viteae (assembly GCA_900537255.1). Taxonomy (NCBI): domain Eukaryota; kingdom Metazoa; phylum Nematoda; class Chromadorea; order Rhabditida; family Onchocercidae; genus Acanthocheilonema; species Acanthocheilonema viteae. Next base: position 35,436 of record UPTC01000489.1, read on the forward strand.
TTCAATAACTGCAACAATGAAATAAAAATTACCGATATCATGATAATAATAAAGAAACTTTTGCAAAATTTTTAACTTAAATTGTTGAATGAGAAGAACAAAAACTTTCTACAAAAAATAATGCACCTCTTCAAAATATTCTTCGTTTTGAAAATTAGTAATTCTCGATATCGACTTTCCTTTCAACTTGTTTATATTCGATGATTTCCCATCGACAATGTTATTGACCTGAAATTAATAATGACTAAGCATTTTACAATACAATAATGTTATGGAGCAGCACCAAGAGAAGTTAACTGCGAAAAATACAATTGAATTTCGCTAAGAATTGAAAATTAAAAGTTCAAATTATGAATGTAATGAATTCAACTATAAATTAAAATACGAGCAAATAATTTTTAGAAATATAATTATAAATGTTCCGATACATTCAGAATGCAGCAATGAATTTGATTTAAAGATAATCTAATGTTAAAGCCACGAGCCGCTGATTGGTTTGTAGGATGTCTGTTGAATAATGGCTAATACATAAGAGGAAAAGCCGAAATGAACAGCTGCATCCGTTACCAGATAATGGACAGCCTAGAGGATTGGGTCAAAGGTTAGCGATGAACAGATAAGCAACAAAGATAATAAAAGCTTCAGAAAGAAAACCGATTTATAATGTCTTTTGTTTGCTTTCTAATAAACATAAAACAGTCCGATTTTGAAAATATTAAAAATTTTGAGAAAATTCCTAACAACTGATTACTAATTAAAAATATCCAAATAATATTGCAGAGATAAAATATTTGCAAAAATTCAATTATAAATTTGAGAATTGAAAAAAAAAGCAGGCATGCACGAATGTTAAAAGAGGAATTGCAGAATGATCAATGGTTGTTTGAGCATTTTCTACTTTCAAATTATATAATTATTTTGCATTCGAATTTTTCAACATTCTCTCTTAAAAATTTGAAATTTAAGAGTTTAATCCTAGCTTAAATTTAAAAACTAAATTACTCAATAGCAACATTAATGATTTAGGAAATGATTTAGTGTGAAACAAATTATGTTGGAACATCTTCATAATAACTATGAGCAATAAAATGTATGTCCTTATCATTGTAATTGAATTGATATGAAAAACAAACATTCATTCCACCACAATCAAATAAAAAAAATTTTCCTCAAATTTTTCTTTTTTTTGAAGCATTTAAAAAAATGAGA
>UPTC01000490.1:0-36628 GCA_900537255.1 Acanthocheilonema viteae
CGAATGCAAACAGATACAGACACACACTGAAACACACAGATACACACGGACACACACATACACGCGATACAACGATGACAGGAAGACAAAATTGCCACTCACAACGGTATGAGATACTCTGACACGGCTACAGTGCAATAATGTTGTTCTCACTGAGACGCGTACGTAGCTCATATTTTTTACGTTTACGCTTCCTTTACTTTTGGTACAATTTTGAAGACATTATTTTCTTACATTTGAACAGGATTTTCCTTCATCCAGTTGGCGAAAATTAAATTGGAATTGTAAGTCGTTTCATTATTGCGCCTAAGGTTTCATCCTTCCGTTAACTTCGTTTTCATTTACTCGACTCATTTATTATCATAAGTTATCCATACTTCCACGCATAACCTAATTCAGCATTCCTTTGTTATTCGTGATACATTACATTCTTATATTTTATTTGGTCTTCTTTTTGAGAAATTGAAGCAGTAGTGCTCAGACATACTGAGGCACTGTTTAAGCATTTTGCAAATTGTTTATGTGTTGGATAGAATGGACTTTGGCGACGGATTGTTTACTCCGGAAAAATAGTCTTCATATGAATTCGAGACTGTAATTTCTTGCAAGGATTGATACGACATTAAACAGAAACAGTTAGGGAGGAGAGAGAAAATGAGAAAGAAAGTATATTTTGAATGTTGAAAATATGCCCACTGCAAAGCATAGTTGAGAAAACATGAAGAAACGATGAAACTCTGAATAGAAAATAATGATGCTGAAGTATTAACTATCGTAGAGACTTTTATCACAGTAGATCTAAAATTGCTTAAGACTTTTGACTTGCTATGAGAATTATTCACAGTCTATTTGATTATTAGCTGGTAGTTAAATTATGGAAACGCAACATTCATCAGAACGGACACAAGCTTTCTAACTGCTATAATATTTAAGTATACACTGCAGGATTTACTTTAACATATATAAATTAGCAGTTGCATTTTAATGGCAGTTGAAAAGTTGTCTTCTGAAGTTTACATAAGACTGACCGGGAAACCCCGTGGGAGAGGGGCTTGCTTGCGATCGTTTGGAAGGAGACAACGGCATAGATCTCACAGCAGAGACTCGCTTTACCAAGTGCACTCTCAACTCCCCGCTTTCCTATTCCTTCCCATTTTATCTTTTACTTTTTCCCTTCAGCAAGCATCTACCACATCTACCACTTTTATTTATGGATATATCCTCTTGCTTCTATTTCCTCTGTCTATTTTCTGCCAGCATCATCCAATCATTACAGGCATCGTTAGCAGTGTAGTTTAGCACTTCTTTTTGTCATTTTTTTACATCGGTTATATCCACTCCATTCTTTTATTTGTCTCGACTCAGTTTTCTACGATCCTTTCTGTCTTCATGTCCACTGTATAAGTTAACTTTGTGCCTGAAATGCGACTGCTCAACTTGACGTCTGAGAAGGAACACAAGCTGAGAACAGCAGTTCGTTGAAATCTCTAATATCACTTTTTAGGTCTTTAAAAATTTCAAAAGAAAAATGCAATGCCACACATACAGTTTAGTTGCGTTTTTTTATTTACTCGCTATCCTCACAGAATGAAGTTATTAATTGAAGTAATTTTATTATTCTCTTCCAAAAGTAAATCAATTTCTGGTATTATGAAATTAATACGACTCTAGTGAAATTTGCTTATATATATATATATGATTTCAGATTTTATGAATGAAATTAAGTTCTTTTACCTAGGAAATTGAATGAGCCCCACATGTGCTAGAATTTCAGCCTTGAATAAATTTGGCTTTCATTATTAAATATGTAAGAAGTGAAACTAGAGAATGTTTTGTTAAAGATGTTTGGTTTTTCGGAGATAGTATAATAGTTCTAGAAGATTGAGAATTGAAACTCTCGGGACATTTTCTGTCCTTAGAGCATAAAAAGGTTAAGACTCAGGTCAGCATACAACTAAGAAATAGAAAGTTTCAAATTACAATATTTTCAAGTTGCAGCACTAGTTTATCAATAGCAGCAGTCGAAATAGTAGAAGAGATCCTTTTCAGAAATTATGTGTATATAGATCAACAGATAGATAAGTAGATAAATAAGTTTTGGAAATTAGTGCCATTAGTTTGTTTGTGGCCAATTTTTGTTAGACTACTTTTAAAACCATAAGATCGGGTCGATTGAGTATGAAAACTTAATTATCAAGAAGTATTAAGACAAAATTGCGACTTCTTTGTTTCGTAATTTTCTTATGTGTAGTGATTATTATTTTTGAATAACTGTGGATAGAAATTATTGCATTAAAAAAAAACCTTTGAATTATAACCAAGAAATTTATTGGAAAACATTCAAAATGTCTTCTGCCATCAATCACATCGTACCATTTTGTTTCTTCACAGCATAGAGCTTCAGAAAGAGATCATTCATACGTTTTTTTATTGTTCCTGAGCAATATTTTTTTGTTTGCATATGTATTAAACGCAAAATGTTTACTAAAGCAAGATATTCGAAAAATATAGCCTTTGAACTCCAGCAATTATACTTTGCATTATTCTTGATTTCGGTTTTCTAAGTACAATAGAATATTAATATTATTTTAGAAATACCTCAGTGATTAGAGTGATAATAAAGATGCTGTTTGAAGTGAAACTTTCTGGATGATGCGTTGGAAATATGTTTGCATTTTTAATATGTTGTTCCAATTCTTGTCTATATTACTTTTTGGCCTGCTACATACCATATATATATTGATCATTCTTTCAATACCCTCGAGCCTTGTTTTTCTCAGTACTTTGCTTGTGATTTTCTAATTTTCGTTACTAGGAAATTGTTTCAATAAATTATGCTAAGAATTACATGTCATTGTGTTCGAAACATGAATTATATTTCCATTTCCACTACACTTTTTCATATTTTTTAGGACTTTTTACTTCTGTTAGTAATGGTTCTTCAAGTAAAAAGAAAATTCTCTCCAGATTTCTTGCTCTGTTTAGTGATCCGAGAATTATTTTTCTATTTGCGGACATATACTTTACACATACTTTTTCATCTTTATGACTTACTTGTTTTGTCTAACTTGGCTTTTCGTTGCCGCTGACCATTTTGCTCCCAGCGCCACAAGGATGAAAAGAAGGATGATGAAAAAAACGATGAAAGGAAGAAAAAGGATTTTGATGAAAGGAATGATCCATGATGAAACGAAGGATTTTCCAGTTTCCATAACATTTTAAATGAAAAAAGAACTTAAAACATCGGGACTTATACCTCTCTGTGTATTTCTCTTATTTTATTGTTTTAGTGTTTAAAAGATGTTCTGGAAATTAAATGCAAGCTTATGACCATCTTTTAATGATTTAATCATTAAATTATGAAATACCCAAGTTTCAAGAGAATTGAGGATTCTGCAGTAATGTAGCTCAAATTTGGAACAGTTAGGGTTGCTTTATTGATTTTTGGTTTTTTTTTTTTCGGAAATTCCAGAACAATAAAATTGAAAAGGATCAGTTGATGGCAATTTTGTCAAGGTATTGAAATAATTGGGCAGTCAAGTTGAGTTCAAAGTATTGCTAAAATATTTGAAAGAGGGTGCATGATGTTAGCAGTTGTCATCTGCAAAATGAGGATGGAATAAATGTTCTACGAAAAATGTATTAAGAAGAGAAGCAGTAGGAGGAGCAGCATGAATCAGGCTTAGCTTTACGAGGTACATATCATCATTTCTTATGTCTACAATTTTTTTCTCATTATATCATATCACTCAAATGTTATCAAATCAAATTTGTTATTCCTATCAATCCTTTCTGTCATCTCTCATTTTCACTTTTGTTTCATCAAAATATTTTTTCTTAGAGATTTTGTTTCGTCGTAGTTCTCTATATCTATAAATTTTACGAAAACGCTTAAGTCGAAAACATAAATCTTCAGAACCAAAGGCATAAGTCTTTAATAATTCAACATTTTTTTATAACTGTTTGTAACGATTATCTTAGTGGTGAAGTGTACTTTCTAAGATCAAACTCTTGGATTACTTCTTATTTGAATAGTACACATTAATGCTTAGGTGCAGTGGTAATCCAACAAATCTCAGCTGTATCATCCTTAGAGTTATCGTTGACATCTGAAAGTTGTCATTTCTGGCTGTTTGATTGTATTAGAACATAGATTTCTATTGCTTAATTGTTGTCATTTGTGCATTCCACGAGTTGTGTAGACGAGATTTTATAGTTGACTAATAGACTTCAGTGCATTTAAAAAATTAAATTTTATTATTTGTATCTTACCTATTTTTAATCGAAAAAAATTGAAAGTGTGCACGCATCACTAATAAATACTTTCGTTCAAGTTTTTCGAGCCAAATGATTAAGAATATTTTTTACAGTTAATTTATGATTTGCTAATGTGTGAAACAACTACTATTAGTAGTTTAATGGGTTAAAGCATTAAAGTTAATGGTCAAATTTTGACATCGTTAAATTCTTTAGAAAAGTTAATCCTTAACTGCACATCCTGGCTAGTTTTATCACTGTTAGAATACACAACGAAAAATATAAGAAATTGTGGTATTCTGGTATGTAAATTGTAATTAGACTAAATTTGTCTATCTTTCATAATATTCAACTTTGGCATGTAACCGTCATTGTTGTAAGGTCATCTTTACGAGGTTTTTCACTTTGGTGTTGTAAATGACTAACATGTTGAAAAAAGTTGTACCAGTAGTAGTATTTGAATATATTGTTTTGTTTTCACTGAATTGCGACTCCAGAATAAGACATCATTCAGTTGCCAAAATTATGCTTAAAAAGAAATCTGAGATCGTTATAATTTTTTTTCTATAAAGATTGTATTTTAAAAGCAATGGAGGGCGAGAAATGATTGAATCCGTAGTGTATGAAAAAAAGCAGAAGAGTGATAAGGATGAAAGTTGAAGGGTATTGGGCAAGAGAGAGAGAGAGAGAGCGTTGTGAGGTGAAATAAATGGCTGGAATGGTTGAAGGTAAGGGTTAATTTAGAACTAATTAAAGATTTGATATGACGTGGTATGCTTGTCAATTTCTTAACATTGTCTTTCATTTCGCTGTTTGACTTACAATATTTTAATTATTTCAATTTTTCCTTTTTACTATTCTTCCTCTTTCAATTGTCGCTATTTTTAGTCTTCAAAAATAAGCTCAAATATATCACATCTTATTTTATTATTAGAACCGAATTACTTTTTGATCTTTCCTCCATCAAACTTCTGAAATTTGAAATGATAATTTCACTTTTTTAATGGATAAAAGAGAATGTCAGTGAGATTAATTTGTTCCTTGAATCATTTGCATTTACAATATTGAACATTCTCTTTCTGCTCTCAGCTCGCACATTACCAATTGGTTAACATTTTGATTTTTGCTGTTATAATTAAATTAATGAAATATCTTTATGGTTTCTCGAAGTAGTTTGTAGGATTTAAAGAATGAATGGTTTGGGAATGCTATGACGATTTTGCTTGCTATTTAGGTTTTAATTTTGTTCATTAATCAAGACACATCAGGAAAATTGTTTTCCAAAAGACATTTTTTCAAGGCATCAATTAAGCTGTTACATCTCATCTAAAGTGACTTTGGCTTTAAGCAGCTCTGTTGAAACATATTATAGAACATCGCATTTTGAATCAAATTCAATATTTTTTTGGAGCAAATTTTTTCCTTGAATTATTTTTATCCAGAAAGACATGTTTGAAATCTGTAAATCATTATATTTACATACAAATACTCTTTGGCCTCAGAATGTTACTTAGGGGATGTAACTCTTTGGATATAACAAATGATGTATTAGAACTTAATTTTCACTTTCTACCAGCCTGTAGCCATCTCGAGGCTAAAAAAATGTCTGATTAAAAAAAAAGAGCAGAATCAAGCTTATGTTATTGCATTTTGAAATTGATGTAAAATTTCTTCAAGTCTCGACATCGAATATAATTTAACATATCTACGTTATTGAAACAGCTTTAGTGGATCATCATGGAGATCATGGCTAAACAATAAGCTAGCCATGGAGAGTTGTTTCAGCATACCGATTAGGTAACACGTGACATAGTATAAAAATGCTTTAAAAAACGAAGTGCTTGCCGATGTTATAAAGCCAAGCAATAAATAAGTGTAGATTAGCAAAGCACTCAGTCATTTGCATGCTTTCTTTACAAATGAATCGACTGTGGCATTTTTATTTTGCGTTGATTGCTGTCGATAGATTTACATGCTTATGCCTTTATTTTTCGAGAAACATGTTTTTACTATGCTTTCATAATGAAGATTGAATTTATTTGCAGAAAAAATAGGTATTGGAGGGTAGGGAGTTTCGAGGAGATTGGGCATATAAGAGTGGAATGTTTTTGGGATTAGGGCATGTTCAGCGGATGATGATATATCATGAAAATCGAACATTTTGATGTTTTGCTCAGCAAGCAATCTGAGAAGCCCTACACCGGTGGTGAGGCCGTTCAGGTTCGCTTTTACTGTCATTATATTTCCATCTTATTTTCATGTTTGGCTCTAACAGTTCTCAAGATCTTATTATACGTAGTTTATTACATATTATAATCAAGACAAAATCAAAACAAATTTGACGAAGGAGTTTATAATTCGTGGAATTCGAAAAAGTGGCAGAAGTGTTAAGAAGGTGAATTTCAGGGACATGTGGAAATAAGTGTTTTGGAAAAAGTTAAAGTAGGGCGATTAATTGTAAAATTGATTGGACAAGCACAAACTGGCTGGAAAAATAAGAATAGTGAAGTTTTGTATGAAAGTAACGAGCAAGTGCTCAATGAATATATCGATTTGACAAGGTTCGTTTCGGAATTTGATTAACTGGCTAGATATTTCTTTTGTGATAGAAATTTATTTTGACTACTGAAATTATTGATAACATCTTCGATAGTTATTAAACAATCTGTTGTGGAATCGAACCCCGATATCTTATTGCAAACAGAAAAGATGGAATATGTTCTTGAGTCTTAAGCAAGTTGGAACGAAAGCCGATTAAGATCGGAGTGTTCAAATTATTATAAGCCTAAGCGTCACATTTATAATTACTTGTTTGTGTAGAAAACTGTACATAAGCTTTTATTGTGGGAGAAGCACCGCAATTTAGTGTAATGTAGACTGGGACAGTTTGCAGAGTGCTCACTGATTTTTGCGATGAAAATTTTAATTTGGAAGAAGGCCTTCATCAAATATGCTTTCATATTCCAGTAAGCATGATTTTTTCTGTCTCGATACTGGTATGCACATTCATACATATGAAATAATAATTGAATATTGATTACCAACTAATTCAATATCTAAAAATGGATTCAAATAGATTTAATAAATTTAATGTTTGGAATGAGTTAGAAAAAAAGCCTAAAAATGCATTTGATAATGATAAAATTTGCAAAATCAGAGATATCTGAAGTTGATTTGGAACATATATACAATACTTGCATCGTGTGTTTCAAATTTTAGCTGCCACTGGATGTGATATCATCGATTGAAAAAAAAAACTATGGTTGGGTTCGTTATACGTGTTCAGCAACTCTCGATGTGCTTGATAAGGATGCTAGGGAGATTTTTGCCGGTTCTTTCTTTATTTTTGAAATTCGGATTGCTTAGCCTAATATGTAAATTACATCAATAGTTGGAATATCCTGCTAGAAAATAATTCTGAATGATTACAGTACTTCATGAAAGGAGAGAGTGAATTCCATGATATGCTTCAAAAATGTGCTGTTTTTAGTAAAAACAGTAATGGAAAATATAGTTTTAAGCTATAAATAGTTTTAATGGAACACTTCAGAGCATAACTTTACCGTCTTCTCTTTACTCAATCTCGATGCACCGTACATGCGACAACCAGTTACAAGTAAGGAAGAAAACGAAGTACGCGGATGTTGCTGTAATCGTAAAATCGGCGTTGAATCTGCTCAATTAACTATTTCCGACATGGGGCTTCTACCCGGTAGAACTGTATTTAAGACTGTAATAATTTCTTGTAAACTTAATCGTGAACTAGTGTGATTTTGCATTAAACCTTTTTATTAAATTGATGAATTTAAGTTTATTTGAACTGTATTTAAATTATTACGCATTTAAATTTTGGATATCTAAAAATTTAGACGTATTTTTAGAAAATATTAAAATATAATTCAAGTTAATGGAAAAATTCAGGTGAAACAGTCAAAATTACACTGGTAATAGAGGATGGTGCTAAAAGGAAGCGAAAGAAATCGCGAAAGAGTCGAAATGATTATGTGCTGCTCTCATTATGTCAACAACTTGATTTTTTATCGCAAAATCGTTATGAACTTCATTTATTTGATAGAAAATCATTGACAATTGCTGTCGAATCCATGGTAATACTGTTTTATATTTCTGAACGAATACATTTACCAAATATTTCCAAAAAATTCATATTTCATAATAAACCCTAGTTAACTCGTAAAAATGATTATTTTGTGGTATTTCAGAGAACATGTAAAGTGATATCAGGTATCGATCCAGAAACAAGGCACATTGATTTCCAGATACCTACTGGTTTACAGCCAACATCAATCAAAGCGAATGGCCTTATTACAATTAGTTATTTCTTCCGTCTAGATATGCATAGTTTTGATGTTATTGTACCAGTAATTATTGGATCTATGAAAACACCTGGCCCAATTGACGAGTAAGCCGCAGTCATAGAAATCCGGGAATCTCCGCAAGTCATATTGTCCATATTATGCTTCCAATGAAAATCGTTTGTCAACTTTTAATGAAGTGTTCCCTTAATGATTAAACAGCTAAATTATTAATAGTGCCTATGACTTTTGATCAATTTCTCAGTAAGATTTTAGTGACAAAAGCCACATGAAAATAACAAAGCCGAACATGGTCGATCTCTAATGAAAAATCATTGGTAATAATTTTGAAGGAACGGTATTCATAAATGATGAAAATGGATAAATTGTTCACAAAATTTATAAGCAAATTGCCGTTGAACATCCCTGTGCAATCATGCTTGATTTCGATGAACTCCCTTTCTTTCGATTAATTCTTTTTCTATTTACGTTTTTCCTCATTTTATTTGAGAAGTATGATTTTTCAGAGGTTCGATATTCGTCAGGTGATTAAATGAGGACAACAGAGCAGCTCGTTTCTCTCACTCATTTATGGAAGTATGTCTGGTCTGTTGATGCTAGATTCCTCAAATTTGAAATATGCAAACTGTGATTCACTTAATAATACTAAGCGCATACGGTCTAGAATGGTTGCAATGAATTTTTCTTACGGCTCAGTACTTTGTAGCCAACACAAAATGGAAGATTGTTGATGAATGAAACAAGTACAAATGCAAAGATTCAAGGGGAACTCAGGAAATAAAATAAAGTGAAAATAGAGTTTGAATTAACAAAAGTTTGTTCGTAGTAAATCGAACAGTGGTTTACATAACAATATCAAAGGTCCGTCATCTCCATTCGTGTACGTACGCAATACTAAAATTCATATTTCACTATATTTTGACAGGTATCAACAAAAGAAATGGAAAATGAATGTCCTGTCATCACTAATTATTAGATTGGATTTTAGAAGGAACTCCGAAATGTTTCTTTCTCGAGCTATGTTACGGCTTGCCATGTTCATATCTGTTATATGTTCCGAAGAGTATACTATTCAGCAGATAAAGTCAGTTGAAATATTTAAATAAATGAATTCTGGAATTTCTTCCAATTCTGTTCAGTCGAAAGATTTTTTACGCCATTTCAAAAAAGAAGTTGTCAAGTAAGTAAGTGTGGCTATTATTCATTAGGCATACATCCAATCATAATTTCATAGATTTTAAGAAATTTCAATCTTAAGTTTTTTCGTTTTTAACATTTTTCCTTTGTATTCCGTGCAGCAGATTTGCCCACATCTTATGTTCAGGTAAAGCATTAGGTGCAATGAATGTAATTTTACTTGAAAATGTAGAATTAAGCGTTAGAGCATTACTGATTTGGTTTCAATTAATGGGGCAAGAATTCCTCGTAATATCACCAAATAGAGACACTTGTGATAAGTCAACGTTTTTTCGTTTCCGCGGCTTCTTTCCCATATTCAAAACACGAACACAGCCCAGAAATCCCTCTAAAAACAAAACGATGTTATGTATGAGAAGGCGTTCATGCTAAATTCTGTGTAAAACTAACCTGTTGTTTCGAGGCCTCTCGATCTGATACCTTTTGGAACGCCACCCAAATATAGTGGATCCTTCGTATTTGTATCCGTTTTTTTACCTTTCTTCATTATGTTTAAATTACTTCTGCCATCGACAGTCAAAGTCATCAGATTCTTCGTTTTGTAAAGCTGAATATAATAAATAAATGAACAATTTATCATAATTCGTATTATGATCTATTTGGCGGTACTGTTATCAGTAAAATTGGTTTCTTACCTCTCCTGTTTCAGATGACAGCAGCATTCAGAAACGTTTTATCTCTCAGTCAAAGGTGTTACCAACCTTTATGTGGTGCCAGTGCCCGTCGCAGAGAGCATTGGACATGCTTGGTACGTGTGTTACCGTTTCGGGACCTGCACCATTATCCACTGTGAATTTAACAGTGCCATTGAAGAATTGAAGTGTTAAATATTCCAGAATACCAACTGATAATAAAACGGCAGTTTTTGTTCGCGGTCGTACTTCTAGCTCAATATTGAACGATGACCCAACCTCAAAAGTATTGCTGTATCGTGGTATACCATTATTTATTGTTCAGATTCATTGATTTCATGTTTTACTTGAAAATTTATAAATTTTGCCCAACTTATTCATGTTTCGTTTTCATGACATTTATTTTATTTAAATGACAATCACGAATATTATTTCAACGCTCCATATTTCAATACTGATATTTTTGATTTAATTTATATTGTCATTCATCCAAATCCCATACCTTCAGATTTTTGTTTAATATAGCGTAGCCACCATTCTCTCCAAAATATAATCCTTCTTCAGTGTATTGATTGCATGGCACTGTACCAATCTCTGCTGGTGGTACATCAAACTTCATTTCGTTAAGTTTGAAATCTCTCAAACATCCACCAAAAACCGATTTAGCACCCTTTAATCATCGTAATAACTTGTAATAAGTGTCATTAACTAGCACAATAATTTTATCGAAAGCAGAACGGAATTTTACTACTTCCTTATAATTACTTAAATTCAGAATAAAAACATACTAGTAATATTCTGGATGCAAAAGGCACAAGATCTGATGGGAGTCCACCAATATAGATTGGTGGTTGAGTATCAACTGCATCGGTTCCAGGAGGAGACTGTCCATTTGCTTCCATTAAGTTGTCGATATATAACGTTCCCGCAAGGCCTTCACGTTCCGCTCTTATACTGTGCCATTCATCATCCATCACAGTTCTATTTGATTTTAGAATAGCCTAAACATATTGCAATAACTTTCATTGGCTAGCAAAAAATAAAATCAGTTAAAATTTAAAGAATAAATAATGATATGAGAATGTTCATTACTTGTCCTGATCCCGAATTGTAAGCGAAATGGACAATGCCGTTGACAAGATATAAGGCTAAATAATCAGTATGCTTATGATTCGTCGTGAACATAATTATTCCATTTGATGCTGTGGCTCGCAACTGTACTGAGAACAGACTGCTGTAAATTTGCATTTATTTTTAAAGGCAACAAAGTTAGAAACAGAATCCTTGGGCCTGCTCGCTATGGCCTGTTCACATTTGAAAAGTATTACATCAATGGGTAAAAATATTTTATAAGTTAGTACTTCTGAATTAATGAATAGTTTTGCTTAAAAGAAAACAAAACAGAACATTTTTTGTTTCTCCATCCTTAGATAAATAATTATTTGCAAATAAGCAACAATTAAATCACCTTATAGCATTTTTTTACTTCTTACCAAAGATTTTAACTTACTTTTTATCAAACGAAGCAGGTGGCTTATCAAACTCAAGACGTGATGAAGGAGACAAACCAAATCGAATACCACTGGAGTCCGGTCTATCTCCGTACGATCTTCTCGGAAGTGCGCATTCGTCTAACTTGCGAGCGATTCCTCTTAATTTTGAAAGGGACGATGTTCCCGCTGATATCCTCTAAAAATTAACATATATTTAAATAGTTATTTATAAATATTCACTAATTTACATGTAAAGTGATTATGATCTTCGAAATACTAACATTTTCTGCAGTGATTTCTTTAGCAGTTTCTGTTACCAATGGTTGAATATTATTTGTTCCAGGTATGGCAAAATGCACAGGTTCATTTGTTGGTGCTTGTTCAGGAAGCATATCTGTTGTCGAGATATCTTCCGGAAAAGAACATCCTGTTAGACTCACTCCTTTAGTTGATGCCTGCAATAATCTCGTTACGAAAGGAAATTGTATGAAGAGTTTAAAAATTACACAAGAGGTTCAAGTCTTTACTGGAAGATGGAATTGAATGGCATGGGCATTTTTATTCTTTCCGCTTTATAAACTGATTTTTGTATTTTCAGGAAACCCACTTCAGCAAAATCGAGTAATTGACCATTGTATGTTGCATCACCAATGCATCCTTCGAAATGTAGGTTGGAGTCGAGCGATCGACCAAACTGCACAATGATCGGTACCCCGATCACCTGTGACAAGTAAAATCTATAAATAATCAAGAAACATTTGATACTTTAGAAAGCAGTTGAAAGCCTTAGATCAAACAACCTCATTATCAGCAACAGTCCTATGAATTTCACTTGAATAAAGATCATCCACATCCAGTCGTATAGTTTCCGGTTTTACTACGGCTGCAAAGTAATGCCACTGACCATCAGCGACTGATCTGAATTCGATTTCAGCAACATCCTTGTTATCAGATCCGTACTCAGCCGAAATAAATCCATCTTGATAACGTAGTTGGAACAAGACTTCCTGAACATTATATTTTTAGCTTTCATTCGGATAGTGTGGATTGATGACGTTACTCCTTATCATATTTGTTCTTATCACAGAATTTATAGTCTCAATTTCTCAGCAATTTTAGGGCTCATTCTTACTGACTGATAAACTATTTGTAAACCAGAATTTATCTCAAATGAAATATCTGCTGCTAAAAATACGTACTTTGATTAAATTCTTATTGATTTTAAAACATTTTGAAAAACCAACCTGCTCGTCAGAGATAACCGATGCAAGGATACCGGATGGTTGGTTTGTTTTAAATCGGAATGTCATTTCAAGATAATCTTTTTTAGCATTGAAAGTACTGAAAGTAGCAGTGGAACGTTCCGATACCATTGATATAACACGTACATGTCGAGCACTGCATCCTAGCTGCACCCCCTTCGCAGTTCTTGATTTACTTAGGTCCATTAAGCGATTGTCCAACTTTACGTGTTCTATACAACCATTCATCGGCACAACTGTTGTGCGTCTGGAAGTAATAACTGTAAAGTCAATGTTAATTGCTTATCACTCATCAATTTGCATTCTTATACAAATTATAAAACTTGCACTTGGTGAATATCATCCACCTGCAGCTGGTCATTACAACGAAGTTATGATAATGGCAAATGGAGTAAAGCATGGAAGGATTTTACGATATTATGATCATAATCACGACAAAAGATAAACGCTGCTAATTGGGATAGGCTGTCTGCCAAGGAGCCATGGATAGGTGAATTCAGCGAAAGAGAATAAGCACTAAATTAACTGGTGGATTTTGTCCTACAGGTGGTAGCTTCTGGACGGATGGGTTATTCGGAAGATAGAATCCTGAAATTTGTTAGCTCTTTCAATGAGATCAAAAATAATTGAGTCAAAAATAGTGTGTGAACGACTTTGATGACTTTAAGAGAACATTTTAAAAGAACAGGTCATTATTATCTACACTTCATTTTATGGCTACAAACAAAAAAAACGATGTTAACTAACGTCGAAACATCGGAAGGCACACCACCCAAATAGAAGACATCAGATAAGCTGAGTTCGAACATTGTACCGGGTGAATCACCTTCCGAAACATCATTATCATCAACTTTCATAAGGGCATGACGTTCTAACCGGTGCACGTACACGGAATGAGGCTTGCCATCGTTATAATTACTACCAATACTTGTCAGTCTTCCAACCCCAGAACCAAAATCAAATGAGAGCTTCACTCTGCCATCTTGTAATTCAAGAGATAGAAAATCGCGCTAAAAAAACATCGAAACGTAGATATTTTAGTATTGGAATTTTTAATGGAAGAAATAAAATATTATTTGAAATTGCTGACTGCATAATACGTACTTCCTTTCCAAGGTATAAGAACAGTCCATCAGGAGAATATGTCTGAAAGGTCAAAGAAAAAATTGTTTGTTTTCGTGGATTCCAAATACTCAGCTTGTGGACAGCGTATCCATCGCCATTAAAGCTCAATGCTGCAAAACATCATATTTATAACTTATATTCTTTTTAAACCAAATCGTATACAGAAAATAGCTGCTTTGAATATCCTCAAGTTCCGAAAAAATCAGTAAATGTCATTCTTCAAAAACTCCCTAATCAGTCAATTTTTAATTAAAAGAAATGGACAGATTGAAAATTTATATTTGATTTCAGATACTTTATAGCAACAAGAATAAAATGAATAATAACGAACCAATTTCATCGGTTAACGATGAAGCAGCAAAAATTTTTTTCGTCACACCTTGCACATTGTAATTACCTCCTTTTTTGGCATTCCACAGACCGACTGTTTCGCCGTGAATACGTAAATCTTCGATATCACCACTGAACTCACGATTATGTACATCTGGTGAAATCTATAAATCTCGGATTAGTTGTAAAAAAAACCTGTCTTGCATAATGATAATTCGATCTTCAATTATAACATTAATAGAATTCCTTACATTGACACCGGGAACAATACCACCAATAAATAAGCGGCTTTTCTTTTGATGGAGATTGAGAACTGATTTGAAGCCGCCTATAGTTTGTATTTTTTCCTCCTCATAATTTGCTGAATTTGGTGACGAAACTCGTAGTGTAATTGTTTTACCAACACGATCTACAGCAACCTTTCGCCAGTTGCCGTCAGTAACAGATCTAAAAAATGGAAGAAGCTATCGGAACTATGTCTAATAACATATGTCGCATACAGATTTGATAATTACATCAAATTTGATTTGTCGAATCATTTGATTTCCAGAATGAGGATGAGAATCTTCTCTCAGTTATTTTTTATTTTTAAACAAAAAAAAGAGACAACATCAAATTATTTCCAAATTTTTTTAATATCATTTGTGACTTATCTCCGATTGGAAAAACTTACGAATTCGAAATTAATTGCGTGGGTGTGTCACCAAGATTAATAACTACCCTCAAATGGCCTTTTTCTACTTCAATAGCAACATAGTCATCGGTTGGCAAAGCACGAGTCCCAGCAACACCAAGTTCATTACCAAAGAATAATATCAAACCTAAAATGCAGTATAAAGTTCTACTTCTCATCTTCCTTTACATTAGTTCCGAAATTATTTGTTTATAGCATATTTTTAAAGTAACGGTCGTGATACCACTAGTGTTTGTTGTTCTGAAGAAAAATTCGATGTTAGTATATGCCGCAGAACGTGTTATTCGTGGAGACAGTGGCAACTCCAAAATGCTTCCTTTTTCGAAATGTGCGCCCAATTTGATCTGTAATTGAATGATTCGAACTTATCCATTGCTTTCGAGAAATATATCAAAGCATTTTAGACAGTTAATTCAATAAACGAAGAAAAAACAAACCCTGTTGGCTAAATCTCGTGTAAGAGCGATCTTTTCTTTTAATAAATTTAGCTTTTCACGACAGTGTTCTATCGTTGCCGAAGTATTTGAAGCAGCTTTCTTTTGCATTTCTAGCTCTTCCATGACAGGTGAACTTTCATTTACAAGCTTAAATCAAACTTTTAAAAAAGCTAATTTACATGTTACATCTGGTCATAATCATTTTCTACATGAAAGCCAATTAAATATGACAATGACGTTCTTGATTCACCTTTGAGATTTGCTCTCTAGCAGTATCCACATCATTAGCAGAGATTAAAATTGACTCAACAAACTTCTTGCTACGACCAGTCATTTCTTCCAAATCAGGCTTGAATCGATCAAATAAGAAAATGGTATTATCAATTCTTGTTCTTGTCTCTTCCGAAGCAGTTAGAGAGTGTTCTAGTTTCGCATTCTGAAACTATTTACTGGTTGACATGTTTCAGAAAATACATCTAATAATGCAAAATAAATGGGTAAGGTATGAATTTTTGCAAACGAATATTTCTTATCACATTCTTTTAATTATTTTACATAAAAACATGCTACTTCTCCGTCATCGAATTTAGGACGAAGGCTTTCAAGGATTCTTCTCTGCTTCTCGATAAGGGATTGTAATTCTGATGCCTTTTCCACGAAAACAACTTTCAAGTTATCTACACTGTTTACAGTTGACTGTTTTAAATCAACAGCAGTACGTAACAAATCAGCTGATTGTTCCCGAAGTGTTTTCGCTGATGCTACCTGGAAATTAAATTTTGAAAATTTGTTGAAATATCAAAAACAACGGTAGGTATGACTTTGATTTCTACATGAACACAATCATAAAATGTACAGAAGTGCTTCTTCTAGATATTTAACCATTACCGCTCCTTCTTCATGGAACTTTCTAGCTTGTTCTGCATTTAGAGATGCCTGATTCGTCATATTTCGCGCTTTTTTCAAATGCTTCATCAATTCTTTATATCCATTAACAGCTGCTACCGCATTCTTTGCTTCAGTTCGTGTTCTACCAAACAAAGAAGATAAAAACAATGCTTGATTTTCCAATTCTTTCGACTTGTTTCTATATTCATTCTATAATAGCAATGTAAGTTACGCTAACAATGCTTTACACTTCACTGCCCTGAAATAACTTTTAGGAAATTAATTTATTTTAAAAAGCGTTGCTTTCGAAAAAACTAGTACTAATCACGAATATTTAGCTGTTAGAAAACTGAATTCAATTAAATCCACAAAAAGTAGACAATGATACAGTAACCTTATTAATGTCGCGTATGCGCCTATGATGATATCTGCCCTTCATGGTACTCAGCTGATTGAACACATCTTGAACATTGCTCATTATTTCATGGAGCGTTTTGCTTAGATTATTTAATGATTCTATGAAGGTTTCGGAAATTGCTGTGAGACTGCTGATAATTGTATGAGTTTCTTTAATCTTCGCTTCACCTGCTTTTACGCCAGCTTGCACCGAATTTATATATCGTATATTTGAATTATTTACTTGCTGGAATAAAACAATATAATATGGTAGTGAAATGAAAGATGTTACCAAGAACGAGCACGAGGAGAAAGCATTTTCAGAAACATATATTTACAAAAGAAACTGACCTGAAGAGTATTTTCAACTGAACTGTCCACTTCATAAAGAAAGGAGCGGTATTCCGTAATGTTATTTACTAATTCGTTCATTTGATCTTTCATATTAAAATATTTTTCATGCATAATATTTTCTTCATCCTTTAGCTCTCTCATACGTTTTAACAATTTTTGCACCTCATCATTTTCATCTTCCACTCGTTTCCTTGCTTCTTCACTAAATTATTTTTTTTGATAAAAAAGATCATCCTGATCAAATGATATTCCTGCCAGTATTTATATCACATTATTGTGATATAAATACTGACAGCAATATCATCTGATCATGCAATGAAGCGTTTCATTCAATGATAATGAGAACAAACAAAATGACAAGATATGCTAAGATCAGATTTTCAGTGAAAGATAGGTTCAATCCTGTTGGAAAATGAATAAATTACATGTAATTTTGAGAGTAAAGTAAAAAGTATTTCGGAGACACCAACTCGTTCGCAGTATCGCGAATTTTTTGCAAAAGTGAGGTTGAATCCATCAACCATTTTTGACGATCTATAGCACTAGAATCTTTGCCAAGTGAGAAGACTAGATTTTTTAAAGAATCAACAGTTGATGCAGCCATTTCAACACGATCAAATACATTTGCCGGAAACTGCAATATAAATTACAAGATATTGGATCTCATATATTCACAAAAAAAGTGAAACAAAAGATGCGCAGTCACATTTTAAGTATGTAAAAGTAATTAAATCATTTTCCGAATTGAAATAAAACGTCCCACAAAGTTCCAAATTGAGGATCCAAACAATAGCGGGATCATTTTTACGAAACAAAGAAAAAAAATTGATATCAATTTCGTTAATGATAAGTGAGTGTCTCATAGTAACTTCATTAAACTAGTATAATCTTTCTCAGCAGAGTTGCCAGCATTCCGATAGTTTAACTCTTCTGGCATTAATATTATCTGCTTATCTTGAATAATAGCCTTTCGGAACAAATTTATAGTCGATATGATATTTTTCTCAATCAATGATCAAGTTTAGTGCTCTAAGAATATAAATTAATTGACCATCTCAATTCATAACTTGTATCCGATCTTCAATTCTGTAATCTCATTAGATTTTTTTCCCAAAACTTTGTTGTAAGTGGAAAGAAAGTTTCTGAAGAATCATCCTGCTGCTTCATACAATAATGTTAATAACTTACGATATTAGTTCTGTTGATAATATTACTCATAGTATCATCAATAGCACTAAGTGTATCCAAGGATCGATTGGCACGAACAACTATACCGAAAACATCAGAAGTTGAACCAAATATATCGTTACTCAAACTTTCCACACCCATATCAGATGCTGAGTCCATATGATTTACAACTATCGGCTATAAACGATTCACATGTTAAGACTTAATAATTATACTATAAGGAAATAAATTTCTGAAATCATGATAATGTAAGGACAAAGTAATTTACATACCTTCACATCATCAATTTTCTTACGAATGCGTTTGAGACGGGTACCCGTAAGAGCAGTTGTTGAAATATTGTTGATTGTTTCATTAACAAAATCAACAGTATCAGCTAATCTATCCAAATCATGCATCACAGAGTGAACACATTCATCACACACTAAAATGATAATTTTGTGAACCGTATGATTTTTTCTATTTTTGCACTTTTCCAGTGAGGATGAGAAAAAATTTATTTCAGACACAGTACTTTAAGAAAATAGTATTGTGTCTGAAGTAAATTTTTAACTTCGGAAAATATCTAACTTTTCTTCTATTCTTTACCAATCTTTTCTAAAGATAACGATTAAAGCAACTCACATCGGCATCCAAAATTTGGTATTCGCAGATATTGTGAAGCGCATTGATCGCATCGAGGTCCGGTAGCACCTTCTTGACAGTGACACTGTCCTGTGTTAACATCACACACTGTTCCCATCGATAAATCTGCTTCACAATCACATTCTGAAATTTTTATCAGTGAAAAGTCATCAGCACAATTTCCAATCAATCATTATTAATTGACAAACATCAATTAAGTTATATTTCAGAAAGCAATATAAATCTAAGCTTTCTTCATTTGCATCACCATTAAACAAGGAATTCACGATTGTTTAGCTTCATTTAATTTGTTGAGAAAAACAAATTCTTCTTAGAAAACGCAAAAATTAGAAATAATAAAAATCAATATTGAAACAAACTAGAGCATCCGGTTGGTCCATAATTCCAGTAACCGTATTCACAGATTTCGCACATTTGTCCAGCAGCTCCAGGCATACAGGAACATTGTCCGGTTTCAACATCACATTGCGGATTTGATGATGCCAATGCACAGTTACACATTTCACAGCCGTGACAACGCATGAAACCCCATGCATTCGCCTAATAAAACCATTATTTTAATATAAATATTTATGAATAATTTTAAAAAATTGCCGTTTCTCTCAAATTTGCCCATTTGCTATATATTTAAGTACTTAAAATTAGTAGTAGTTAAATAAAAGTGGAATTTACCACACAACGATCACACTTTTCTCCTTCTACATTCGCTAAGCATTCACATCTTCCGGATTTGTTGTCACATAATAAACTACCGCACTGATTGCATGCACAATCTGCAAAACTTTAGAAAAGAAAATCTCGGAAAAAGCTCATCAGTTCAACTTTTTTTAAAACCAAATAGCCAAATTTTTAAACCAAATAGTGGAGAAATCTAACAGAAATGAGTAAGTACCGATGGTTGTGCTTCCTGTTTGTGAAAAAAAAGAAAAATAAAATAAACAAGCAGCACAAAATTAGTGAGCCATCAGCACAGTTTTTCTCTTCAATTAAATTTTGTTATAATGTGAGAAAAAATTGTTGCAATAATATCACTTCTTACCTGTACAATTTTTAGCCTCCACAGCATCACCATAAAACCACGGTTTGCAGTGCTCGCATCGTGCACCATCGGTATTATTTAAACAAAGATAGCAATCACCGGTTATAGGATGACAAGAACCATCCACACTAAGGTCATTATTATTATTGCAGTCACATTTATGGCAAGATCCACCGACTTCAGTTGGCTGACCATAATAACCAACATCGCATCGTTCGCAGTAGTCAGAGGTATATCCTTGTTTACAAAAGCATGACTTTAACAGTCCAGTTTCACTGACCTTTAAACGGTAATATTTCATCAGTTTTACGAATTTTATTGTAAAAATGCAATCAGATGACTGTTTTCCTTGGAAATGAAAAGCCTGAGTGATTGAAGAAATAAACTTATATGTTGTTGTAGACCATTAATGACTACTGAAACTTTTCCTCAAATACAATAATAGTAATGATGAAAATAATAGAGAAAATTAACCTGACAACTTGTTGCAAAGTTATTCGTGTCAGTAGCATATGGACAAGCACATGACAAACATGAATAGGGTCCTCCTTTGGTAGCATCACCATAAAATCCCACCCGACAAAATTCGCAGTGATCGCCAAAAGTATCATGCTCACAATCGAAACAAATTCCAGTTGTTGGATCGCAGCTTCCAGAGTGACCATTACAATTGCAAGGAACACAGGAACCAAGATATCGACCATTATTGACGCGGTAATAACCAGGAGAACATTGCTAAAAATTTTTATTAATTTAACAATATCACACCAATTTTTTAAAAGCCTCGTTTGAGAAATATATTATAATTCAAAATGCACTTCTGGAAAGAATCAAATTTTGTACCTGACAAGAAAGTCCACTATAAGGTGGCGGACACTGACATATTTCAACAGAAGAAGCTGTGTAGCTATCACCAGTGGTCTGATCATCTTTAGCTATTTCAAGCTGTAATTCACTAATTGCTGCCACTTCGCAATTTGTGTAGTAACAAGCCTTAATCCTAAGCTCATCCAGATCATGCAATACCATCATCAGAGTGTCACGAGTCGTTGGTTCCCCTGTCGATTCCATGAAGTTTTCCTAAATCAATATTAGTCTAATCATTATGATCAGATCGTATTCAATACAGTGAAATTATATGACATAGATGGACGAGGAAACAAAATAAAAGCGCAATTTGCAACTTCACAGACATGGCATCTAAAATTTACAGGCAAAAGTTTGATTTCAACACTAAATGGTATTCGTGGGTTAGCTGGTTGTTCTCGTGCCCAGAAATCGAGAACTGTGTTATTTCCAACCAATTGAACATCAGGTGCTGAGCTCATTTTGGTTTCACCATCTCGCGGATTCGATGCTATCACGAAAGATAACTGAAAGGATGAATTTGGTTGAAAATAAATGTCAACTTCGCAAAAATTTTAATTGATATTAAAATTTTCAGGGAAATTTAATACAGTTCAATACATTACTCAATACACATTACCTGTAAACCATAAGAGATAGTGAAGTCGTGGCCTGATCCTATTGGGGCCAGAAAATAAACATCGTTTTTATCATCAGTTGTCGCTTTATATATCACCTTATCATACGAATGCAGCACAGAATCATTTGGGTACACTTTCCACGCCTCTTCATCGAAGTTAACCTTTGAAAAATCAAGAACTACTGGAGTAATAATTTTCTTAAATCAGTAAGTTACTTTTATTATATTATACACAATGAGATGAAATATTACAAAAGTAACGGGAAGAAATGAAGAACGGCAACGATCGGTTGCACCAAAGCAAAAACACTCCGCACATCCATCAGAATTTGATGCACGTAAGTCGAAAGTACCAGGCCGACAAATATCGCAATTCTCACCAACTACATTTTTCTGGAACAATGTGGTTGTTGACATATCTGTTAAATAACTTCATTAGTGAATCAATTTGGATAATCAAGCGAAATGCTTTTAGAGTGAAAAAACTTACTTTGCACTTACAAGCAGCATTGGTTGATTCACAAATTTCTTCCGTGGTACCCTTTATTTCGCATGCGCATTCGTAACAATGTGGAAAGCCGTAGAAACCTGGCAAACACTTGTCACACTTTCTGCCACCAACATTGACTCTGCACCTGTAGTATGCTTTTCATTATCATGGACACATATTTTAAAAGGTTCATTGTTGACATGTATTTTGGAATTGTGTTTGAACTTTTTTTCAAAGAAAAATGATAACGGGACTGATAGAAAGATAACAACATACAGGCACTGTCCATTATCTGGATCACATTGAAGTTGCCGGGCTTCTGAGCCATTTTGCTGACAGCCACATAGCTGACAACCAATCAGAGGATCATAACCGAAGGCATAGGGTACGCAACTATCGCAATTTTTCCCTTGTACATGTGGTGGACAGAAACATTGACCAGTGTTCTCATCACATAAGTGATTATCTGGACACCTACATTCTGAAATTGAATATTGCTAGCCAAAAATTTTAATTCGATCAAAGGACAAAAGCAAATTAGGAAATAACAAACTAATGCAATCCGGGAAACTGTAATAGCCGGGTGCGCAACGGTCACATTGACGTCCTATTATGTTTGGTCGACAGGGACACTCGCCACCATATTCTTCGCACATAAAACTTGTACTGCCTTGAGAACTACATTCACACGGAAGTGCTGCCATATTATATTCGGAAGTTAAAGAGAATACTTTCTGCCGACAGTATTCACTTACATTTGACGGGCTATAAAGGTTAAATTAATTATTGGACATTGAATTACTATGATTTTATCCTTAGAAATTGTCTTCATAAATTCTAAAATAATGCGAAGCTGGTTACATCCATAACTCTCAAGAAAAAAAAAACTTTTTTGGAGACATTATTTTCGCGAAATACTCTTAGCTTTAAATTTTGCTAAATATATCTTTAGTGATTCACAAGAACAGCGCTTACTCATTTTTGAAGTTATTCGAACTGCATTCCTGTATATACTGCATTGAGACATCAACAGGTAATGGGGTCAGTAATGTATCACTATATGAATGAAATGGCAAGGATGTTATCGAATCCTGCATAAAATTGCATTAATAAAGAAATATGAAAAAAAAAACGAATGTTATAATTTCAACATGAAATAAGGATTTGAGTAATCTTTAGAGCAGCTACACTACTTAGATCTCGAACAATGTGTCCATTTAAAAATGTTAAACAAAAAACATCATTTTCTCGGGATACAAATAAATAAAGCTTGAAAAACTTGCAATATATAGTGGTCCTTTTTGGCTTTCGTTAAAATAAAATGACGCAGTATACTTATCATCAATGAAAAACTGTATCACATCTCGGCGTTCTTTGTCGCGAATTACTGCCCGACAACCAATAATACTTGGACAGTAGGAAAATGGTATCTCTGCTGAAAATGTGATATGCTGGACTATATTTCTTCGATGACAAATGTTACTTATATGCAAACTCAAAAAAGTACATCTTCTTGTAAGCAACGTTGTTAAAAATGAACAAAATAAGTGATGAAATTAGAAGGTTCCGAAATACAAGATAAAGGAGTGAAGTATACCATGATGAAGATGTCCATTCTGGAGCGTAACATCAACAGTTAACAATGTATTGTCCGGATTAAAGTACTGTACAATGAAAACATAATGACCATGTGATGGCACTATTCCAGATACTTCTACTGTACCCTATAAGGATGAAAGAATACAAGAACTCCAAATCTAAAAGTAAACAGCAATACATTTCATTCTCCATACTGTACATTTAACATGTCATACCATGTTTTCATCGAGCGCCATAACTTGAACTTCTTCCGGATTGGCAATAATAAATGGCAACTTTTCACCACTGATTGAATTATTTGCATTCATTTGAAATTCAACTTCGTTCAGAATGCCGTTGGCTACAGGAGGGAACCACTGACCTATACAATGTCCATTTTTACGGACACATACAGGTACCTATAACATGTCAAGTAAAAAATGATAGGCTGCTGCTTGAAAAATTAAGAGGTAAAATACTGCTGATGAGTTAGACGACTAACTTGTTGAAGATAGCTGACATCCCAATCTTTCATCCTAATAAGATTAACTGCACCTAAACCAAATTCATGTTTTGGTTCAATAGTTAATGTAATTTCTATGTCTTCATCTTTCATATGTATCAATGCAACGCCTGCATCAGACAATGCGACATCGCGACAAAATGTCCTGAAATATTTTATTTATGAAATCATCGTCATCTATGGTTTGCATCAGCTATCAAACGACCGTTAGTTAAAAGAACGTTTCCTCTCCGTAACAATCAAAGAATTTTTCGGGATAATCTGAGATCAAAAGCCTGCAGATCAAAAGCGAGTGGTGAATTCCTTTGCAAGATATTTGAATCGAGAATTGTGCAAAAGCAACTGTGGAATGGAAGAGATGCAGCGGGAAATAGAACTATAGTCATCTAGGCGCGGAAGATACTCCAAGCCTTACAGTACCCCTAATATTCAGCTAATAAAAACTATGTTAGTGAAACTCAAAAAAACTGACGAGTATGGACAGTGTTTGAGGGTAATGATTCCCCTCATTAGAAGCTGATCGTATTGTCTTACTTCCAAAGTTAATGGAATTGTTTTTAGGTCCGCGTTGTAGTATTCCAGTAATAAGATATAATAATCATCCTCTGGTACCTGGAAAATTTGTAAAGTAAATAGCCGACTTAATAAAAAAATTAAATAGACTGAAAAAGTATGAAATCTTGTCAAGACCTTCAAGGATATGCGAATTTTACGATTTTCATTGTCAGCTCGCACAAATGCTGCATCACCAGGCAAGTTCTTTATTGGAATCTGCAAGTTATATTATTTGTCCAGTGTCAAATGTATTTCAAAGTGCTTAAGAGTTTTTCATCCTCTCTTATAGTACACAGGGTTAAGAGACTTGATATTTTCTTGTCAAATTTACGCATACTAAGTATATGTATTAATGGTTTTACTCAACTGAACCTTTTCAACTTGTACGGTGCTACTGTCATTTTGTTCTTCCATGATAAATCCATGTTTAGTGACATCTGCTCGTGATGCGAGTGGGAGTGGTGGATACAACGAATCAAAACATATTGTATTTTGCGAATCAAATGCTTTACATGGTTCAAAAATACGCTCCTTCAACACTGTCCCTTCATAATATTCTGAGGGTAGCAGTACGACGTAATCCTGAAATATCCAGTGAGGAGACAAAACTAAATTCATAACATTGCCGGACTCTTGTTATATTGTTACCAAAAAAAATCGCTGTTTAGTTGAAATCTTAATGCGCCATTTCCCAGGATTTAAGATAAATGGTTGTTTAGGATTAACTGCTACGGTTGTTGGTTCAGATGTTGCTGGAAGGTTCAATCTGGATCTTTGCTCCACATCTGTAACAGAAATGATGCAACAAGAGAAGCGATAACTTTATCAGATAAATAAATGCAGCGTTGTGAATAGAACTCACCTTGAGTATGCGTGAAAAGAGGCATCACCACAACTCTCGTATTAATTTGAACATCGGTTGGATTAATGTAGTGGAAAAGAAGACGATAAAGACTGGCTTTGCTAACTGTTATATCCAACAAAATGTCTTCTTGAATCGGTGAGAATACCACATATCCTCTCCATGAATAATTTGGAAATTTGTTTTTATCGATGGCAAAACGTACGGGATTCTGTTCCATTGATATGCCATCTTCTGCTTCATACTATGAATGAATAAAATTACTTGTAGTTTAGCGATATTTGCACTGTCAAAGTGTGATAGAACACAAATTCCAAACAAAATGGTTAACAACGTTCATGTTATATAAAGAATAAGCGTCTGAATCATTGCAAACTGAAGATTGCTGGATCAGTTTGAACAGTCGACTAACTGAATCGTAGGCTCCTTTCGAAGCGTAACTCTCCGGAAAAGCAAATACACCATTAAGAAGATAAGATAATAGAGATTCTAATGAACAGGATCGATTCTAATCTAAAAAGCAAATTATGGAAATGCTCACTTTATTGTGCCATAGTGTTGGGAAGTAATGATTTTCGATGGGTCTGTCACACTTCTGACCAGTGATTCGAGGTCTGCAACGACACTCTCCTGTCTGCATATCGCAGCCAATTCCCAGTGCACCACCGACGTCGCAATTGCAAGCTGCAAATTAATAAGAATTTTTAAAAAATGTAAACACGCTGGTAACATTTTCTCAGCTGTTTGCAAACTGTTGTGTATTAAAGCTAAAATGAGTACAGAACACAAAAATCAATGAGTATTAAGTCAAATACCTACCTTGACATTCAAACTGATTATACATTTCGAGTTGAAAAAATCCGTCAGCACATTTATCACATCGACGACCAGCAACATTTCTTTTACAATTGCACTGTCCTCCCTCAGTGCTGCATTCGTTCAATCCCAAAAGTGTGCCATTTAAATTGCAGTCACATTGTATACAACCATCTTCATGGTGATACTGCAAATCCCAGTAGGTCGGTTTGCACTGGTCACATATACGACCCGTAACATGCATTTTGCAGGTACATAATTCACCCGGTTCAACCTTATCACAACCGGCAAAGCCAGCTACTACGCCTTTCGGATTACAATTACATTCTGCAACGGTAACAATTATATCAGGAAAAAATACACATGGACTTAATAAAATAATAAGTTATCTTTCTCATTTTGATATTAAAAAATAAGCTGTTGCATAAAATGTATGTACCTTCACAGATCGGAAAATTGTAGAAATTCGTTTTGCACTGATCACATTTTTCACCTTGGAAATTTGGTTTGCAGTAACACTAAAAATAAAAAATCTTTGTGAAATTTGATAACATAGTAGAAAAAAATAAGTACGTACAAATTAGGCGTACCTCCTTGGCCATCAAAACATTCAAACCTAATAAAAAAACATTATGCAAAAGTTGACAACCTGTCCATTATTATCGCAAGTCATTCCTTTAGATCCAATAGCCAGACATGAACATGGTTTGCAGTTTGGAAAATCATAAAATCCAGCAGCACAACGATCACAATTTTTACTGGTGAAATTTGCATAACACCGGCAATCACCATTTTTTCGATCACACTCTGTTGACTTCGAGCCATGTTCGTCGCAGTCACATTCTAAAATATCAAAAGTTCATCACAGTAGTTGAATTAGTTTCAATAATCAACATAAAATATCATAAAATTTCAGAGTTTAGAAAAACCTTTGCAGTATGGATAGCCATAAAAGTTCAGGTTGCACCCATCGCATCGAGAACCAGAGAATCCAGATTTACATAGGCAAGCACCAGTCTGTTTGTCACAAATGCTGTCCTCCGTACCGGTTGTATCACAATCGCAATCTGAAGTGATTTAGTCAGCGCAAAAGAATATGCTTTATCAACAATGTTTCCAATTTTGGCATCAAAAAACTTACATTCACACAGAGAATCGCCGAAATATCCATCAGCGCAACTGTCGCACGTAAGTCCAGCGAAATTCGTTTTGCACATACACTGTGCTGTGCTTTCATTACAATTATTATGCAGCGATCCGAGTTCATCACATTTGCAAGCTGACATTTTAAAAAATAGAATAATTTGTACAAAGCAGTCACATGGATCAAAAACAAGAAATTTTAAATTTAATGAATTGATTCAATTATCCAAGATTTTTTCCGATTCTTCATTTAGTAACAACTTACAGATACAGCCGGCTGTGAGATTTGTATAACCTGGTGCGCATACCTGGCACAGCTCTCCGCCATAATTACTTTTACATGGGCAACGTCCACTGACAGGCTGAAAATTTTTTGGTGTTTCTAAATGGATCAAAATGAATCCTTTCATTACACCATTTTTGACTTTCATTAACCAAAAGTAAGAGATCTAAAATTTTTTGTCAATCGACACATTATTTATTTTACACCTGTTGAAAGGCTAGTCATTATAGTAGTTAAAAGTAAACAACAAAATTCAAACAGAGCAATGGAGAATAGTACCAGACAAGTATCATCCAAGGTGCCATTTATAGAACAATCGCAAGGTTTACATTCTGGAGGTGAATAGTGACCAGGTGCGCATCTATCACAATCCACCCCGGTAAACTGAGGCTTACAAATACAACGACCTGTTTCATCCTCACAATCTCCTGTATGTTTTGCGGGATCGCATACACATGCTGCAATGTGGAATTCGACCCTTTGATTTTCCACTTTTTTGGTAGCGAAAGAAAGTAATTTTAAGACGTTATTGAAATTAATAATTTTTAAGCCAATACCTCAAGCAGTTAAAACAATTGAGCAAGGAAGAATATCTTTCACAAAATCCAGTCTAAAGGCTGCACTACTAGTGTTCTCCGTATTGGATATTTTCATGACAGATTATGAGCTGCCTAGGTTATTAATGATAACAGCAAAATGGGTCGAGCTACATTTTACAACCGAAAAACATGCTAAATTTAGAAACATTACTCCGCAAACAACAAATGCTTGATTCCCGAAATGTTAATGCATCCAACCTGTTCAAGGAACATATCAGTCATATTTTTCATACGATCAATGAGGTATCTTATGACATTGTCCGTGTGCATTTCCACCTATTATGAAGCATTCGAATACCGTTAGGATCTTATTAAATGTCTGGACAAATTTTTGATAAATGCAAAATTTTAGTTAGTTTCAAAAAGCAAACGGAACTTACGTTGACATACATCTGTTTCATTCCACCATTTTGTTCGTGGCCGATAGTATCCAAAGATGCATTTATTACAGTTTATTCCTTCTGTATTGTCCTGTAATTTTGATCGAAAAAAAACCTTAAAACTAATTGATTTGTCACTATGAGGATTGAAAGTATTACGTAGGAATTCAAAAACAAAAAAAAAAAAAACAGGAAAGATGAAATGACAAACTTTGCAGTTTAGACAACGGCCGCCTCCATCGTAATTTCCATGAATATCTAAGCTTGAATGCATTCTGTCAAGCTCTTTTTCATATACACATTCCTTGCTATGTCCATGACAGTTACACGCTGTAGTTATTGGAATTATAAATAATTGAACATCTCTATATTGTCATTATTATTTTCCGTTGAATAAATTCAAGCCAATAGTTTAAGAAGTCCGCGAGCAAATAAGTTTCAAATACATATCATTTATGAGGTAAACCACGAAGTGTTTTGAGGCGGATAACTTCAGCTGGAGTCAATGATGCGACTATTAAGCATTTGCTCAGACTCTAGCAATGAAAAAGTTTGAAAGAATTACGTTCACAAACAAATTCAGCGCCCTCCTTGCTTCTTTGCCACATTTTTTGTTCAAATCCTGGACAACAGTATTCACAATGATCTCCACAAGTATTATGTTCACACCTGCAGTTACATAATATGAGTAGTAGTAGATTATGAAAAACAACCACTTGATAATAAAGGATCAAAGAACATCCATAAGCCTCTTTTTCTCTTCCTCCAGAGGAACATTTGAAATAAGAATTAGAAAAATTTTTTGCTTTTTAAATATGATAGCCATTTTCCAAACTTTTATTTTCTTTTTTTCATTTAAGCTTCTTTTTCTTACTTTGAGTTTTTATATGGAGTTAAAACGTTTCATTTCAGCTCGATAATTTAAAGTCAATATGAGAAAAAGCGAAGAAATTGAGGAGTCCACAAATGACATATACCTGCAAAGGAGTATATTGGAACGTCGAACATCAAGAATATCACAAGTGTCCGCATGTCCATTACAAACACATCGGCCTCCCATGAAGATTTCTTTAATCGCATAGAAATACTGCAATGTGCTTCAAAACATTAGCAAAATTCTTTACGTCTTTTATGGGATCATTTCTATTTATTTCTCAGAATTCATAAGAATGGCCTATTCGGCTATATCATCTTTAGTTATGCTTGATTGTTTTCTAAAACTAAGATTTAAAAATATTAGTAATTATTATACGGTTGTACTAAGCCTCCGCTCTTACCGTATTATCGAACACAAGAAGTTTAAAATTTCTTTTATCATATCAAATAAGCCATTATATGAACATTCTTTCCTTCAATCTGTCTATATTTCTGACTTGAAATATATTTAGCAACAAACAGACTAACTCGTCGTGTGACAGTGGGATCACGTCGGTTCACATCCATCAGATGGCCATGTAACGTTTTGGTACGTAGAAGCCGAAGTCGTACATTCGTTGCACGAGTGAAGTTTTGAAGAACTTGAGAATGACTAAAGTTGTGCTTTCCTGGACGGTTTTCAAGCAAATTTATCATTATCTAGAAAAGATTTTTCACTTTTTTATTCCCTTCTATTGGTACTACTAGAAATTCTGAAATATTCTTACTTTTTTGGAGAAAGAATTTTTCACTGAATTTGCTAAATCATGAAGTTCAAAAATTTAGTTAAAATTTATTTAAATATTCATGAAATGCAAAAATTTAGTTGTAAAATATTTCTAGTTAAGCTTAAAAAAATTTTGCCTCCGCATTCTCCATTGGGTGAATTCCAGAGAATTCATGGGTGCATATGACTGTATCATCTTCTAAAATTGGTTGGAGCGTATGACGTCCGAATAACTGAAATTAAAACTTTTTGGATTTCGCTCGAAAAATATAAATCTGTGCAATTCACCATAATGCTATTTAGAAAAGATAGTATGTGAGAAAAAGCGACTAATCATAACATGAATTAAAAATTAGATGACCCGATCGCATTCAGCAGGCGTTTCAGCAAAATACTGCCAAGGCATATAAGTTTTACCACCATCAATCGATCTTTCTAGCACCCATGATCCTGGCCGAGGACTATTTGCCATTTGGATCCATACATAAGCCACATGAAATTCCTAAAGAAATTCCTCATGTGTAAAATGTTCCTCCGATTAATTACCACCTTAAATTATTGCAAATTATTCATAAGTCTTCTGTTCAGATTTTAATCAGAAAACTCACTTTTTCTCAATTTTCAGTATCTTCGCTATTTTTCAAGTGGTTTATCAATAACGCGAGCTACTTGCCTGTTCCAAATTAATACTAATGTTAATTTGATTGTACTGCATCCCACGGCTTAATGGTGGACTCTGCCACCAGCTTGCTCTCCCATCAACCATATTTGTTGCTGGATGTGCAAATGAACTATTTGATTGGCAAAAATCACACATTTGTCCGCCCTGCAAACAAAAATGATGTTAAGAGTTGTGGTCCACTGTCCTAGATTCTAAAAAATTACGAGCATGAACATCAATATAGTATCAGTGGATATTAATTACTGTAGGGACTGATGATGTGAGAAGTAGTATTTTCGAAATTTTCATTACTTTGTTTAATTTCCTTATATAACTGATCAAAATTATTAGTATGAAATCTTATTCAAAAAACCTTTGTTTGGCATGGAAGTTTTACCTGAACAAAAGATTGTTTTTCCATTTTAAGTTCAGCAAAAACGGAAACCTCATCTTCACCGGTACTGTACGAATATTGATTTAAAGGAGTATATTGACTTGAACCTAGGAAGCATAAGTTTCTATAGAAATCTATAATTGAATAATCAATCATATTTACTTTTTGTCCCAACCATATTTCATATTCTATTACTTTCCCAGTCTTAACGTTATCTGTTCATGAATAATTAAGCAGATAATAAAAGATGAAAGAAGATTAAAATTTACCAGCTATCTGACAAAAAATTTCTTTTATCGGCTGTCCGTTAAGCTCACCACATGTTGAGGATGCTTCAATCTTCCTATCAAGTGCCAGATTGGTATACGGTGGTACGAGTACTTGTCCCCAAGTGAAACTCGTTCTTACTGCTACAATGAGCAGAAGTTCGAGTAACATCGCCAATTTTTCTACAACTTTATTGAGTTTTATAAATTGCTAAAAAATTTTAATATTATATGCTTCAAAGTGATGAATAGAACCGCCAGAAACTTTTGCCTACACATGAAAGCATATAAAAAATAATTTCCAAAGAATTTGTAAGATTTTTACTGGATTAATGATAACAATACTGATATGGCTTTATAATTAAGCTTTTGACGGGATTAATTTTTTGTTTCTTTTTTTTTTAAATAACACTCGCTAGAGTTTCACAGGACTGTATATCGTTTTCAAGATATCAGAAGATATCAGATACAAATCGGGTTAAAAGATGTAGTAATAGAAGAAGGATCAATACATTTCGAGAAAGAAATCAGTAATCTAAATAAGTTTGACTAGGAATAAATTTTGTCTAAATTTTGAAAATTTAAATTGACCGGAAAATCTCTAAGCAAATCTCTCTCTCTCTCCCTAAATTTACATAGTAGGCCATATAGCGCGAAATTTTTTTTACATACAGTTAACATACTTTTTCTCTCATTTTAGCAAGCAGAAAAGAAATAATATTAAAATGCGCAAAAAATAAAATTTTTAGGATCACACCCGAAATAAAAAATTTCGAGTGGAGGGAATGCTGAAGTTGAAGAAACTTTGCAATAAATTTCAGTGAAATTAGTTTTTACTTGCAAAAGGGTAAAGATCGCCAATCTTTCCCTAACATTAATTGATTTTCAGCGCAATCAAATCGCAACTATATCTATGCGTGCGGCATTTTTGCTTTTCGGAACAAGGAGACAGTTTATCAAAAGTGTTACCATTAAGAAACACCTTCTTCTTATCTTCTTCATTATTTCACATAAATTTTTGCTAAATGTTGATCATATCCATATTATCATCTATATCCATTTTATGTCCCAAATACGCTATAAAGAGAAGGCAAAAACTGCTTTGTAATTAATTAATGCTTTCATTATATCATTAATCACAACTTAACCTTCATAATTTTGAATTAAAATTACTTGTTGGCTTGTAAAAGTTTCCCTCTATTATTTGTTATACACGTGTTACCAAGAAGTCACAAGAAAATCGAACATTGAATATTCATAAAATATTCGACGAATATAATTTCAATTACCCTATGAATAAACAATATAATATTCATTCTTTTTATAAACACATTGGTTCGTCAAGTATTTTTTTTATAAAGCTAAGCAGAAAGATTAGGAAAAGTTAAAAAAAACAAAATTCATTAGGAAGAAAAATTTGAAGGATTGAAATTTTGATCATAAGGCAAATTATGAAACGAAAAAAGAAAAACTGCATAGATAAGAATATGTTGCAAATGGCTCTTACTGCAAACTATCCTTCTCAATTGAATTAAACTTTTTTAAAGATTAGCTTATGATGCGACTTGTACCATTTGTATTATATAATTACCTTTGCTTACAAAGAAAAAAAAACATAACCTACTGCAAACAAATCAATGTTTGCCAATTTCCTGCATTATCTTGTATTGGTATCTTGCACATTCTGCAATGACTTCACTAATTTACATTTTCAGTACTTGACTACCACAGCCAAAGAAAGTTTGTTTTTTTTTTCTTAAAATTTTCTGCTATGGAATTAATAAATCAATAATTAAATTAAATTAAATTAATAATAAAATCAATAAGGAAATAAATTTAAATTAACAAAAAAAGAGGCAAATTAATAAAAAAAATAACAGTAGCAATATCACAGATAAGAAAGTCAAGATAGCCAAAAAAAACACTGCTGTATAAAAATTTCAATATATTCCATATTATTTGTAAATCTTTTATGCTTACTTTCACCAAACCTTTTTTTTTCAAAAAATTAAGAATTTTGAAATTTAGAAAAATCAATGGAATTTTAGAAAGAGAAGTTAATCACTCGCCTCATTAAAATCAAAGTATATAAAGGCGGAAATGATGACAATGAAATGGAGTGACTATTAGAAGGAAAGGACAATTGATTACAGCACAGCTGAAACAGATGAGAGTGAGTGACCGAGCAACAGCTGAGGTCGAATGGACCGAACCACTTGCACACATACCCTTTAGACACACCATAAACAGACACCATGCATCTACAACAGTGCTACAGTCTCTGTGCTGTTGGCTTATACTGCCACAGCATAGAAAGGTTAACCGCTCCATACTCCAATAAGTTATAGGTATGATTGATTTATATATTTAATGTACATTACAGCTAATTGTAACAACTGATAATTTCATTTTTGAACGAATTAAAAAAGAACCGTCCGTGTAATTAACAGTACGACAAGAATGTGAAAGAATTCTACTAGATTAATCACGATTCAATTCAAATACTCTTAGAAATACTCATATATATTTTATTTGTTATTTTACTTCTCCGAAATATTACTTACTAGATGACGATACATTGATTAATGAAACAAAAATTGAATACAGAAGCTGAAAATTAATTCTGTCCTGCTTAGGAATTGTTAAGATATTGAATTTAAGCTTACATTGCATTTACAGTAAAATAGCAACTAAATCGTCAAACACTTCTCAGAAAAAAGATGTGATAGCTGATTAAACTGCTATAACAAGCAAAAATTTTGTCTTTAAATAACAGAAATGAGATGAAATGTGATAGGATGATGATTGGAAGCGAAGTTTTTGTTTATAGTAATAATGGATGAAAGTACTGCAGAAAACAGATCATCACCAATATTTACCCATCGGGCTATCTATTACTGCTTTCCAGTATTTTTTGGTAGAAGTGATCTGGTTAGTTTATATACGAATATCGAATATGTTTACATTTTACAGAAAAAAGATAATTTTGTGCATTGTAACTCGTTCGTTATTCAAACGCAAATGGTTTGAACCTCGAAAATCTCAGAAAGTCATTTCATCGTTTCTTCAGTAGTCAATGATAAATCAATGAGATACCTAGTTGAGATTACAAATTTACAACAATTCCCATCAGAACATTCAGAATTGAAAGTTCAATCAGAAATGAAACTATTTCAGTTCTCAGTAAATTTCAATGATCTTAAACGCTCCTCCACATCTAATTATTTTCTGTTTCGCAAAAGCACAATTTTCACTATCTTCTCTTACTTCCAAAATGTTTTGCGCAGGCGAGAACCTCTTGTAAGCCTTTTTAAGTAGTATACACTAATTTATCACCTTCCCTTACATCTGTTACAATTTCCGCCTTCAGGAAACTGATTTCAACTTTTGATAAAGTGCATCCGGGAAATCCGACGAAACAAAAGTAGATACTTTGCAGCCATTTGTACTGCAAAATGTCTACCATCCAAAAATCGAGCCCACGTAATTAGCCTACATAAGCAAATTTTTATGAAGGTTACTGGAATTCAACAAGGTTTATGTTTCATTAATGTAAATAAGATTAAAACAATTTTCAGAAAAGATGTAAACAACACAAATTGCATCGCTTAATTCTCCATTGGCTTTTTGATCTAGAGAGCTGTTCCTTCTTTAATCTTTGCCTTTTTTGTCTTGAGTCATTTTCTTTGACCTTGAGAGGATCCGAAATCCATCCATCTTTTTTAACGTGTGCTTGGAAACATGAAATAATTCCTTGCAATGTTCTGCTTCATCTTTATATTAAAATTTAGATTGTCCTTCAGATTCCTAGCTCTAAAAATATTCTGCATAAACATGTGATGGTATTAAAAATCCTGAATTATATGGAATATGAATTGTGTTAAAATATCCGTCGCTTATCCATGAGGTAGGATCCGAACCTGAGGCCTTATCTGTTTCTACCCTTTTACTAAGTTCTCTTCAAATTTCCTTATACTGGAACTCTACAAATTTCATGCTTTGCTTGAAAAAAAGATCTCAAGTCACCAAATGTTCTAAAATTTGCATATAAACCAACTAAAAGCGTGATAATGCGGTTATAGACTTGCATTTATTAATTCAACTTTTTCAACGAAAACCGCGAAGCTGATAAAGGAAAGAAGAGAAAATGGATGTTTCATTATCAAATTAAAAATAAAGGTTAACAACGGTCATAATAAATGCAAAATACAAAAACAAAAAAAAAATAAGAGACGAAATTTCAGAAGGAAACGATAGATTTACTTATCTTGTACAAATGAAAGTTTTAACCAGAATCGTTTCCTGTATATGTCAGCACAGAAATATGTAAGATCTGGCATGTCCTCTTATTTTAAACAAAAAAGACATAAAAATTTTAAAAGAATGCAACCATTTCATTTCCTCATTTACATAACAAAACAAAGCAATTACACAGGTTGTTGTTCGAAAGACTAAAAGTTCAGTGACACAGCGGGGAAAGGAGCTAAAAGAATATTCCTGCGTCTCTTATACCTTACACGCCTCAAAATTCGAATTTAACTGCTGAGAAGTAACTGATCGTCCCACGTTTTTATCTCGAAGACTAATGTATCCATTTCCGCGTATCAGGTGTTTCCAAATACTGTTGTTTCCTGTGGGTTAACCCGTCTTGATAATAAATTATTTTCCCCTTTCACTTC